>VXAB01003411.1:719260-732508 GCA_013399175.1 Odontophorus gujanensis | reverse complement strand
CCCCGGGGAGGGAGGAAAAAAAAAAAAAAAAAAAAAGAAAGAAAAAGAAAGAAGAAACAAAACAAAACAAACAAACAAAAAAAACAGCTAAAATAAAATGAAATAAAACACCGGGGGCGAAGAAGGCGAAAAGCGGATTTCAGCGCAGCTCCGCTCCGAGCGAGCACGCCGCCGCGCCGGGCGGGGGGCGGCGCTGACGGAGCGGGGCGGGCGGGGGCGGGAAGCGCCTTGCGCCATCTTGTGCGTCCGCCCGCAGCGCAGCGCCGGACCCGCGCGGCTGTGAGGAGGGCGTTACCTCCACCCCCTCCTCCTCCTCCTCCTCCTCCTCCTTCTCCTTCTCCTCCTCCTCCTGCTGCTGTCGTCGGTGCTCGTTCCCTGGGGTGGAAATGGTGCCCAGGTGTGCAGCAGAGGGTGAGGGCAGAACTCAACCCCTCAGCCGTGCCCCCCACACCTGGGAGCTGCCTCGCACGGCTTTTGAGGGACGGGAACCGCAAAGCTGGCATTAAATTGGGCTGCGGTGGGAATGATGAGATGGGAGTTGGTTGGGGCTGCTGCTGTTATGGTTCATTCCCAGGCTGTCTTGGAGGCCCGAACTGCCCGTTGAGTTGGCTGGTGGTGCCTGGAGGTGAGGGGCATCCACAGAGAGCAGGGCAGCGTGGCTGCAGGATGGCAGCTGGGAAGATATCTTAAATCTGGGGAGGCNGGCGAAAAGCGGATTTCAGCGCAGCTCCGCTCCGAGCGAGCACGCCGCCGCGCCGGGCGGGGGGCGGCGCTGACGGAGCGGGGCGGGCGGGGGCGGGAAGCGCCTTGCGCCATCTTGTGCGTCCGCCCGCAGCGCAGCGCCGGACCCGCGCGGCTGTGAGGAGGGCGTTACCTCCACCCCCTCCACCCCCTCCTCCTCCTCCTCCTCCTGCTCCTGCTGCTGTCGTCGGTGCTCGTTCCCTGGGGTGGAAATGGTGCCCAGGTGTGCAGCAGAGGGTGAGGGCAGAACTCAACCCCTCAGCTGTGCCCCCCACACCTGGGAGCTGCCTCGCACGGCTTTTGAGGGACGGGAACCGCAAAGCTGGCATTAAATTGGGCTGCGGTGGGAAGTGCTGATGAGATGGGAGTTGGTTGGGGCTGCTGCTGTTATGGTTCATTCCCAGGCTGTCTTGGAGGCCCGAACTGCCCGTTGAGTTGGCTGGTGGTGCCTGGAGGTGAGGGGCATCCACAGAGAGCAGGGCAGCGTGGCTGCAGGATGGCAGCTGGGAAGATATCTTAAATCTGGGGAGGCACAGAGGACAGCAACGATGAAGAGCTTGTTTTGTCCCACCTCAGTGCTCCTTATTTTAAGCTCCACCACGAGGTGGCTTAGCTGCGTGACTCTCGTGGCCGTGCTGCCTTTGAAGATGCTCTTATGTTTGCTGAACAGCCCAGCGAGGAAGGACTTAGCAAGGGATGAGGTGCCTGAATCCTGCCACAGCCTCAAGAGAATGTTCCAGCTTGTGTTCCTCCTGTCATGAGGTGAAACACAGCCCTGCCCAGCTCTCAGCCCTAATACCCGTACTGTACCTTGCTGTCATCTCACTGATGCTGCCCAATCTCTGTCCCTCTCTGCAAACACCACTTCTCACCATCATCATCAGCGAAGTCATCTCTTCAGTGACAGCCCAATCTGTGTTGAGGAAGACAGTGGAAAAACAACGGAATTAGATCTTAATTCTGTTCTCTTGGCACAACAGAAACAGAGTTTGATGGAGCGGGTTACTAATCCTGCCTTGCCCAGAAACTGGATGGAAACACTTTGTAAAGACAGGCAATGGATGGAGACAGTTCCCTGGATGGTGCACGCAGTGAGGTGGAGCCAGCTGGCGAGGAAAGAAGATGTCACTGCATCTGCTCCACATTAAAGATTTGCTCGTTCGGAGTAGAACTGAGCTGCAAGAGTTTGCTTTCAGTGGGGAAGAATTTGCTCTGGGCTGAACTGGCTCTGTTGGCCTCTCAGGAACATCTGAATTCCTGCACCGTTGCTGACCTTTTGCACAAGCTCTGCTCCTGCCTCCTGCTCCCCAGCCATCTTCCTGGCTGCCCCCATGCAAGCATTTCTCTATCACTCACAGCCACTATGGACTCATAGCAGCTCCAGGGATGCTACCAGTGTGGTGAGCAAGCTCCGGAGTCTGACCAGCCCCAAGGATTGCCAGAATCAGTAACTCCAAGGGGGAAAAAAAACAAAACAAAACAGCACGGTGTGTTTTGTAGTGTTTCTTTCCCCCAGAAGCCAAATTTTGGGTACTTCTGCTCCTGTGCACAGGTGATGGCAAGGGTGGCTGTGGCAGGACACAGGACTAGGGGGTAAGCAGCATGACTCAGTTCAGACCACGTCTTGCAACTGACACTGGTGACATCACTGGTGTCACATTCAGAAATCCCAAGTGTGCCAAACAATGAGCCTCATATTAAAAGCAATGAGATTTTCAAAGAAATATGCAGCCCTTCTCAGAGTTACTTGAGGACGATCTGGAGCGCTCGTGTTTTTCTGCGCTCTTCTGTAACTAAGAAGGCTTGAAAAAGTTGCGTAGCGTTTGATGCAGGAATTTATCACATTGTGAGAAGGAATCTGAAAAACAGCCCCTTGTGCAGAGGGGTCCGAGCACTGTCTGTCTGTTATCTCCCCCCAAAAAAGTTACGTAAGCTCACCCCTTGCTCAGTGAATTTCCATCAGCGCCAATAGTGCCCCTGATTTACACCAGTTAATTGCAGACTGAGGTCTCCAAGACACCATTAGTAATTTCAGGGGATGAAGCAGGAGATTAACCCATCTGAATTAACTCCATTTATTATTCTATGTGTGACCGTGGTTTCCCTGCCTGCTAACAGCATGGGAGCTTTTCACTGCCGTAAATACATGTTCAGTTTTAGGATCTGTTTTGTGGTCCGTGTCATAGGAGAGCCAAAATCAGGGCACCCACCTGGAAGTGCTGAGCTCTCCCACCCCTGGGAAGTGCTCCTGGAAGCTGCTTTTCAGCATGAAAACTGCCATCCGTGCTCAGGGCTGTGGCTGGGACCAGCTTGGGCTGTGTGACAGAGGGGTGACGAGATGGTGTCAGTGTTACGTCCTTGATCAGACCTCTCTCTCTCTTGGGCACGGCTGTAAAACACAGCACGGAGGGCACGCTGCTGTTTGGAAAGCCTGGGAGAGGCTTTATAACTGCTGGGTTACACATTGCTCACAGTGCAGTACCCAGCACAGGGTGCGTACAGCTGTGGAGCATCATCCCCAGCCACCTCCCTGCACTGCAGCCCTTCTCCTCTCCTTGTGCCACTTCCCACACCGGCTGCTCACTGAATTAGCTGCCGAGAGCCTCGAGCTCAGTGCACTGACACTGCCAGCTGTACCACAACATCGGATACAGGGGCCAGAAACACTAACAGAAGGAGGACATGCAGACAGACGCCTCGCTCTTACCTTCACTCCTCTGTAATCCCAGCTGCCCTGTAACTGCTCTGCCTGTGAATCCCTAATCTCGTTTCCAGTTGTCCCACTCGGCAGCATCACACTGAGAAGTGGGACAAACAGTCAACCCCCCACAAAGGTCCTTCCTCGCTCACTACCTGTCATGAAGAGGAAGACTCATCAGAGTTACAGTTTGACAGAGTTCCCTTCAACCACCATCAGAGAACGCAATGCTAAGTGCAGATTTATTACCTCTATAATGCAGATAAAATGAGATTTTATGGCCCTGTAGTCCTGGAAGCATAAAGCAATGATGGAAGCTATCTACTCAAGTAGGGAATGTGTCCTAGGAAGAAAGGGAGATGCATGGGAGGGTAACAGTGTTCCTCAGGCACTGCCAGACATCTTCTCACTGACCTAGCAGGACACAAGCCACTGCACGTTTAGTTTAGTGCACCATCTATGAGCAGTCTCACCATCTGTTTGCTAGATGCTTCTGCTTATCTTCCAGATGAAATTCCTCAACAATGTCATGTATGAAACTGGATTTTTTTAAATAGGAATCAGCTCAATAGCTGAGAAATGAGCAAGCATCAAGAACGACCTACTGACCCCAAACTGAGCCTGAAATCCCAGAAGAGTGATGTCTAAGGAAGAAAGCACTCACCACCACAACACTCCCTGCCTCCATGGTTACAAGCTCAGGCACTGAACTGAGCACGAAGCCCCAGTCCTGCTCCCACCAGCACTGCAGCTGCACTACAAGCTCCAGTTAGCAGAGCAGGCACTGGCTCTCAGACAGCTGCCTCCACTCTCTCTGTCAGTGATCTCCATCAGCTCACAGAGATGAACAAGTCCTGCATCAGTCGGGTATGGGCTGCAGAGAGGTGATGCAACCCATGCCATCCTCTCACTGTAAGCAGTCTTGCAGGCTGGGGCAGTCAGCTGCAAGGTCTTGCTCAGGTCCATCCAGAAGCGAAGGTACTCAGGTAAGCACGAGGCCGGACTGGAGATGTTAGCAAACACTCGTGGCACAGCTGCAGGGACATGTCACAAGCATTGTGACAGCACCAGCCTTCCACAGCAAGGCTTCCTCTCAGAGTGAGAGCTCTAACAGACGGACTCATGAGACAAATTCCACTGTTTTTCTGTTGTGTGGTAGGGTTTTTTTCTTAAGATTTTATTAATAATCCATTAGTTAAGGAATATAAGGACAATGTTTTCTTACACTTTAGCACTAAAGAGTATTTGCGGAGTAAGAACAGTCTCTGAAGAAAGGAAGCTATAATTAAGTACAGCATGGAACCAAATACAGACACAATCTTCAAACAAGATCAAGTTCTGGTCACACATCCTTAATGCACTGTGTAGAAAGTTAAATGAAATTTAGTAGTAAAATATTAGCATGGGAACATGATAACAGAACTAGATGGCAGATTTCTGCTGGACTAAACACCTCCTTTCTAACAAGGCTATCGATTAGAAAAGACACAGTGATCCCTTCAGAACATCTATTTCTAATGAGATCAAAAACACATACAGCGATTCACTAAATGGTTGTTCTCTTACACGGTGTATTCTGTGGGCTCATCTCGGGATTATTAGCTAGTAACATAAACAGCTCTCAAAACCTAGGTTGTTTAGCTCCTTTTAACTATTTAAACCAGAACCTTACTGCCTGTTAAGTAAGAAATCAAATCCAAGAGTTGAGATATTCAGCTCAGTCATGTGTTTCACCTAACCAGGAGTTAAAAGGACTGAAGGAATAAGAACGGTGACTCACAGCAGCGTGGGCAATATACAGTTGTGTAGCAGGACGATGACATTAATACTACAAAGTTATGCCAGTGAGACAAACCTGACACCCTGACAAAGTAAAACAACACACGCCAGCAAAAAGCTGAACAGCAATAATCTTTAGTGTTACTGAAAGGAAGGAATCGGGGAAGGGAGCCTGATGATCAGGAACATGTATTAGGTACGGTGGGTAATTAAAGGTACCAACAGTTTGAGTGCCTGTGGGAAATCTGCAAGCAAGCTACTTATTTCATGATAAAAAAATATATGCACTGGTTGTTTCAAGCTTTACACAAAACGTGTATTATCTGTCTTCTTCCTTTCACTTCTAACCCAGTCCCACATGTGCTCAGGATAGGTGGGGCCTGGGTATGGCTGCACCAAACGAGGGCACAGAGATCAGCTCTGCTGCTGCCAGCCACCACTGAGCTCTTGGTTCTGAGGGAATCGCTCTGGTTTCTGCAGCTGAGGTCTGGAGCTTCAGCCCACAGCCACCGCACAGTGCCTGGACACCAACGCTGCTGGTTTTGTGCTTCAGAAGAAGCCTCAGCGTGAGGAGATAAGTATTTCTGTGGTGTTTAAGGAGAGCAGTCTGCTGTCAGAGCACGCAGCTAACTCGGTGGTTTCGTGACTGGCCCAGGATGATCCAGGTGAGCAGTGCCACACTGCATTTGCTTGTGCTGGCTTTGGTGACAGGCAGGGATGGATACCAGGCTGATCAGCACTGCTCACCCCACAGTTATGTGATTCCTAAAGTAGGTACAGACCAAGCAGAGGGTGGACGGACCTAGGAGCATCCCGATGGCACTTCCTCAGCCATGGGACTAAGCCTCAGTCCACACAAGTCCTCTGTATGGAAAGCTCAGGGCTGATACGTGACCTGCCCCAGGTACAGCACGATCACAGGAAGCCAGCAGAGCTCCAGCACCCACTGTGCCCACTGCTGGCCCGACTCCACCTGGCACTGCCCTTCAGCTGAGAGACTCGGTGAAGTAATCCTCTGGCATGCTTTCATGCTTGCAGGTGGCAACTTGGCTCTGGAAGTGAAAGAAGTCAGAGGTTCCTCTCTAAGCTTTTTTGGAGCACGGTCTTCATCCCCTTTTGCACACCAGACTTAGCAGTATGGCTTGTCCAGAGCAAGGACTCCTCCGTGAAATGAACTACCAGCACCGGTCCAGCTACAGAAATCTGCCCCAGTCTCCACAGCTGGTGCCCAACAGTCCCCAGCCGGAGGGTTTACACTGCTGCAATCGCATCCGCTCTCACATAACTGTGAATTGCCCTTATTGCCTGCAATAACACTTTGCTGCCTTATCGGTAACCCCACTACGTCATCAGTTTCAAAGTCTTGTGGCAGTGAGCTCCTGGAGGTTAATAATGCACTCCCACTGCCCAGTTATCATTTCTTGGCTTTCGAGCTTCTTGCACTGACTCCTGCCTAGCCTGCTCACCAGCACTGATTTCCATTCTCTGTCTTTCAGCCATGGTGCTTCAGAGCCTGGAACAGCATTTCTGAGACTCCTCAAAGTGCCAAACACCAACTGGAGCAGCTGAGCAACTGCAACAAGGAGAAAGACAGCCATGCACTAGAACAGGGTGTCGTGCTGGAGGGAGAAACTGCAGGATGGGGAAAGGTGGAAGCTTCCACATGCTTCCCAACAGTGTACGTGGATGCTTAGAGGTCCTCTGTATCACGAGGAAGAAGGTGCAGCTCAGCTCCAACACAGAGCACACTGAGAGGCTTCTCAGAAACGACAAGAAATTATCTCCTGTTCATCCAAAGCCTTCAGCAAGCCCACTGCTTACGGGAGGCCGAGAGCTGCTCTCTGGAACATCTGAGTGGTCTCCACTTGGACACAAAAGATGTCCCCAAGGTCACAAGTTAATTCTGCAACTGTTGTTTTTTTCCTCTTTGCCAGTACTAACTTCTTAAAGGAAAACTGATCAACATCCTGCCAGCTGAAGCAGCCTCCTTCGGCCAGCTCCTGTAAAGCAGTCCTACAGAGAAACACAACCCTCTCCAGCTGTGGGGAACATGCCCTACAGCAACCCTTAGAAACAAAGCAAGACAGACATCAGCTCTGCAGCGCTATTAGAAAAAATAGCCAACAACCAGTGCAAACATACTCTTTAGAAAAAGGCAGTATAAGTTAAAACCTATAACGGACTATAACAAAAGAGAGAGACCTACTGCTTTCTTTCTCCAACAGACATGAGGTAGTTGTGTTGTTAGGGAGAAAAAAAAACAAAGGAAAGAGAGAAGTAGTAAAAATGCTACTCTATACCACACACTACTCCACTTCATCAAATTAAATAATATAAAGATGCTCCAAGGAAATAAAAATACATGTCGTACATTAAAAGGACAGGTGCGTACCTAAAATATTAGGTACAAGAACCTTCCTAAAACAAAGTCCAGGTTGGTGAAATGACCCAGACACCAAAGAAGGTTCTATATAGTACAGGTTGTTAGAGGCACTCATAGAGTGTGTAATAAAAGGCCACGACATCAGCCTGCTAGTAATGGTTACTGCGGCAGCAAACAGAGACAGCCTTATAATCCTTTCAACCACGGGAGGGCAGAAAAGGCTGGTGGTTACAGCTCTGCTTGTTGTGTTGGATCCACCCCCTTGTGGGACTCTGACAACGTCCATCCCAACACCACAAGGCAGTGGGTCGTGACAAAGCCCTCCTTGGACAAGAGACAGTCGAGGAGAATGGCTCAGCACACCCTGCCTGTGGGCAGCACTAACAACCTGCCAGTCCTACAGGGGCCTCCAGCGAGGTGACGGCACCGGCCTAACGCAGAAGGCTCTGCTCTAGCTGCGGTTTCGTGTCAGTCTTTGGCAGACAGCTCAGTCCTGCTCCCGTGAACACCAGGTTACTCGTTAGCTTCAGTGGAAAGATGGGCCCTCCTCAGTCTACCTACTGATTTCTTGAAGGCAATATGTACAGCTGACAGGTCCTAATCCCGTTCCGGTGAGATGCTGCGCCTTCTTAGCTCGATCCAGTGACCTGAGGGCATGCAGTACCTCAAAGGAACAGGCCCTTAGGGGTGCTTCTAGCTCTCCCATGATCAAAATAGGATTAGTTTATTCTTTAATGATTGTGGACACGTGCTATGTTCTCAGATGCTGAGGATGAACTGGTTAAACCAGAGTCAGTACACAGGGGAGCCTCCTCTGGGGCCACAGACAGTGCCTGGCACTTGGCTGGCTGCACATCCCCACTGCCTTCTGGGATGGAGTCTGAATCTCCACTCTCCACTGAATCCAGACTTTCCCCATTCCTGTGGAAGCCATTGGTGAGCCCAGGGATGCAAACAGCCTGTGTTTGGTTAGTCTTTCTGGTGGCACACAACAGCTCATCCTGGGTCTGAAGCTCCGCGTTGCCCAAGCAGCCCATCAATGCTTGGCTAGCGTCCTGCTGGGTGTCAGGAGAGCTGGGCAGAACCAGATCACCAGAGGAAACCTCTTTGGGCTCCTGCTCCTCAGTTTCTGTCTCCTGACCGTCCAGGGGGTGCAGCTGGGAGTCACAGTCTCTGTCAGAGGCTGAAAAATCAGAATGAACGATGACCTCTGCTTCCACTTGGTGAAGGCTCGCTGGCGGCTGACTCTTCTTTGCTTCATTCTGTTATCAAAAATGGGGAAATAAAGAATAAAAAGCCACGTAAATTAATTGAGGCTGTGACCTAACCAAGCACTGAAATGCGTGGGTTTTTTTTTAATTCCACAGAGTGCAGTGGGATGTACACATGCTGCTATTAAGCATTATCTTGACATGTTTCTCTGAGCTGAAGCCTTATGAAGCAACTCAAATCATCTCAGGATCGTTATTCCTATTTCACACTGGGGAAAGCACATCCCAGGGGAGTGATCTGCCCAAGGTTTCTTGGCAGGCCAAAGCGACCATTTCTCCAAGCCTCAGTCAGATAACCATCTTCAAAGCTCACCAGCCCATTCCCATATCGATGGCCAGATTTCAAGAGCAGCACTTGAGGAAATTGGCTGCTGAGACAGCTCATGGTAAAGACCCACAGCCAGACACCACGGCTCCCTCCACTTTTTCTGGTTTAATCTTGGTACGTGTCACCTAATGTTTGCTCATTACAACCCTCGGCACAACTTGCAAGGGTTGGTGTAAATTCAAACACTTTAAGTCAGAAAGAAAGCAGCTATGTCCCACAGCATTTAAGCAGAATTCAGGCTATGGGTCTCCACGAGCCAGGCTAACAGGTCACTCATTCTGCTGCATTCCAATTCCATAATTTAACAGGAAAACTAGTTTGGAAGTTCCCAAAGAGCTCTTTAGGCAAATCGGTGCTCAGGCTGCACTGTGTGACTTAGGAGTAAGAAGACAATTCCAAGTATGGAAGTGAGATATCTCGCGTGTAATTTGTGCCTTCTCTTGAAGCCAATTTTTTGCATTATTTACATATTTTAACAATTTCCCCCTTTTGTTGACAAACTCTGATGAGTGAGCTGTGCTGTACATGGTGCCCTGTAATTGGGTTGTAAAACACTGTCTTAACTCTATCCACAGCGTTAATTACATCCTGTGTATAATTGATTTTCACACTGCTATCTAGGAAGAAAACATAGGTGGGTTACTTATAACTACCTGCTGGAGGTGAGCTTCTGAAAGCAGTAATTAGGTACACCTCCTGGTACTGAGCCAACCCAGGTAGGTACCAGCTTGCTTTGCTGAGATGGCATGGATGTCATGTAGCACAGATGTTCTGATTCTTGCATACACTCAAACACAAGCAGGAATATTTATTCCAATGAAACGATACCAGAAATAGCATTTTCTCCCAGTCAATACACACGTAAAGGCAAGTGCAGTGGAAATTGCTCCACCCTATCTGGACTTTCAGGAGTTTAAATCAACCCTCAACCTCTGACTCCTACCATAGGCAAAAAGGCAATTCCTTCTCCAAGCAAGCACACTATAAATGTTAGTGACTCTGTGCTGAGCTCTGCAGATCCTAACCAATAGCCCCAGAGAGACTGCTGGTGCCTGGACCCAGGGCTACTGCAGCCTTCCTGAGCAGACCCACCCCTTTGGACATTGCCAGGAGGACAAAGCCCTTTTCAGCCTTTGTTTTTCACCCAGCCTTTCAGCACAGGCCCTCGGGGCTGGCTGAAGTCAAGGCAGGAGATGAAGGGGGAGCTGAGGCTCCTGGAAACGCGTGGGAAAAAATACAAACAGGTTTTACTCAAATCCCATCAATGGCATGAGCATACACTCCTACACCCAGGAAAAATAAAGCCCACGAGCAGCTAGCTACACCAGCTCTGAAGAAAATATTTTTTCCGACGTTGCAAAAAGGAGAGAGATGGGGGAACGTAGATGGAAAAAAGGCATCAGAATGCACGAGGCAATAAACCAAAGACACCCACCATCACAGCATCATAAACCAGAGCTTGTAACAAAAGCTTCTGTCCTGTGCTGGAAGGGAGCTTCAGTGATCCGTTCACAGCTGAGAGAGACTCCTTTGTGATCGTGTCCCCGTATCTGGCTATGCTGTTTGTCCAGGCCTGGGTAGCAGATTTATTCCATGAAGACTGCAGAAAAAGAAGCAGCAGAGAAAAGAGATCCAATTATCGCAGATACAGATTCTTATCCTCTTAAACCTGAAGTGAGAAGCAGCTGGAGAAAGGAAAGGGCAAGTTGGGAAAAACACCATGGTGTCAGAAGCCTGAGTTAAATGCAGGGAACACTCCTAATGACGTCGAAATAGAAATGCTCGCTGCGATGGGCCAGAGCAGGCACCACATTACAACAGGGTTACAAGGTCTGATGCAGAGCAAGGGGATCAATGTTGCCAGATGGGCTCACACGCAGACTCAGAAGGGGCTTCCACTGGTTCCCACACACCGAGGCTAACTACATCACAGCACAACTGCATGGTCCACTGCCACCAGCACCCTGCAAAGCTGCAAACAACCCAGAGCTGCACGAGCCTGCTGAAAAACACTGCAAAACTGAGCCGGGATGAAGGAAGTCTGGAGCTGAGTGCTCCCGGTGTTTGCTTTGGCAGAGCAGCACTCTGCAGCACGGAGAAGGACCATCACCTGCCAGCACTGGCACGTGTGCTGCAGTATGAGCTGGGGACAACTGCTCGCTCTGCAGCGCGGATGCATTTCCTGCTCTGAGCTAGGGCCTGGGTAAACACTCTGCTATTGCCCATCCATAAAGAGGCACAAAATTTGGGGCCTTATTTTATTGATTTATTGCAACAGACCACCAAGCAATTCTTAGTTCAGCTTGAATCCCCTGGGCAACCAGTGTTACCTTGTTTGTAGATCTAATTAAATTATATGGGCTGAACGCAATTTGTTCTGGGTTCTCTCAGCTTCCCCTTCCAATAAACTGTTGAATGCACACCTCTGTGTACGGGAAATGTGTACCTTTAAGAGCTGAAGTTATTTAACAGCTCAGACTATTAGTTCACAGGCAGAAAAGTACTTTCTTTCCAGGGTCTGATTTTACTGGGCCGCCCTGCACGTACCCGAGCTCAGCCTCGCTGCTGACACACACACACACACCACGAGGAAGATGCGAGCCAGCCATCTCTGGATGCTCCACACGTTATGTGTTGAAGTGAAAGAACAAGGTAAGCTGATGCCCAGAGAAACAGAAGAGGAAATCTGGACCTGACACAGCTGTGAGCATGCATGTCAGTGTGTGCATGCAGGACGCCGGTGGTGTTGGCATGATGGCACATGGATTCACATCCACCCAACACATACTGCTTGTTGTCAGGCAGGGAAACCCAGGTTTCTGCTCTGCATACGTGGCCACCACTTACACAGGTCTGCTCAATCCCAGCAACAGAGAGCACAGAATGACCCAGCTGAGACTGCTAGGAGATTTCTGACATCAGCCTGACCCTGCATGAGTCATTTGACCTCCTCGTGCCTCGGTCCATCTGGCTGGAAATTAGGTAGAAATACATTATCAGATGTTGTATGTGAGCCAGGCGTTCCTAAGTCAGCTATTTAGCAAGAAGCAAATGCTACCTCGTGCTGTCAGCGTTGGCAGATGAAACAGCTCAGCAGTCACAGACAGCCGAGCACTGTACCCTGACTCCAACAGCCAGTGGGAGGCAGAGCTACATCCCAGTGCCAACCCCAAGTCACAGCAGCTCTGCCACCACCTCGGGATCCAGCCCCAAGAAAACAACGAGCAAAGGGCCTCAGTTCTGTGACAGCACCCTGCAGAACAGCAACTTCCCAGCCACAGCTCAGGATGTCAGGCTTCACTCATGTAGACGTGGATGCAGGAGGTGGCATCTTCGCCATTCCTCTCTCCACAATCCTCAGTGACACATTTGGAGCCAAGAAAAATGGACAATCATTGAAGCACACAAACAACAAGAGATCAACCCAATGGTGCATGGCTCACACTAAGGAGTAGCACAGAACATGAGCACCCAAGGAACGCGTCCCATTTGCTTTTCCTGCCATCTGAAAGCCTTTGCTTTCTGCAGCTACATCACTGACTGATGGCTTCTGTGCCTTTTCCAAGCAACATACGTTACTGAGCAAATACTGCCTGGAAATTTCAGCGTTCAACCTACACAAATATGCACACACACACAAATGTGTGTGTCCTATTATAGATGCTTACATGCATATCTGCCATCACAGAGATCTGAGCATCACACGCATACACATACACAGACCAAACTTGAAAACCTTCTTGCAGGCATCTTGTGAATACCAAAAAACGTGGAAAGAAACAGGCAGCTCTGCTGCAATCCCCAGAGGACCATCTGTTAGCAGGAACGTCAATCTGCCATGTTTACATAGGTTTTGATGACTCTGGGAACAGCCTGTTCGGCTCTGGCTGAAATTGGCTGCAATGGAACAAACTTGTTTTGTACCAGTTTGCAACTTTCAACAAACAGAAAGAACCACCAACCACACAACATGGCCTGTATCCCACATGTTGTTCCAGTGCACTGTGTTTGGGGGAGGGGGGGGGGGGGGGGGGGAACGCACACTGGG
>VXAB01003411.1:497109-719254 GCA_013399175.1 Odontophorus gujanensis | reverse complement strand
GGGGGGGGGGGGGGGGGGGGGGGGAGGAACAAGCTCTCTCGGGGTTTAGTCTGTAAGGCTGCAGTTAACTCCAGGTCTGTTTCCATCATGGACCTGAAATGCCCAAATGCTCCTGCTTTTTAAGTTCTTGGTGGCTGAAGGAAGACAAGGAAATGGTCTCTTGGTTTTTACTGTAGAATGAAGGCAAGGAGTGTCAGTCTAATACCAATCTGAAGAGGGAAAAAATCCCCTTTTCAGTTCACTGCAAGGATGAGAATGGAAACTAATAAAAACATCTTCCAATAAAAGGTGTTTCCATTGCAGCTAAACCCTTATCAAAGCAAACAAGCCTCTTCATTTGAGCCTTTTCATACAAACTCCAACCAGTAAAAATGTGCTGAGATCTTATTACCTTCGCAGCAACAAGGAACGATTTCATGCAAATATATGAGCTGAGAATGAACATGTAGGGAACACTGATACTGAAACCGTCCCTGTTTCACGTGGACAGTTATTCAAAGTAGCTTGAAATCTTGCACAGAACGAGGCTGGGGATGTGCCCAGATGTGCCCAGCATCTAAAGGTGCTGTGGTGGAGAGAGGGATTTGTCCCTGACCAGCAGCAGCAGCCTGCAGGAGAGGGGAAGCTCCATGCCACGCAAACATGTGGCATCCCTGCCCAAAGCTGTGCCCCAAAACGCACTGCAATACAACAGAGCTCTCCCACCACACAAAGGGGAATCTCTGCTAGCTGCCAACAGGAGCACAGCTCTCATCAAAGACTTTTCAGAAAACACTGGGACTTTTCTTCTACATGGAAAAATGTCAATGTGAAGATGAAAAATCAACACAGGTCACTCCAAGCTCCTGATGTAGTGCAGTTTCCTCTCTCTGAACCCTGGGGATGCTCCGTGGAAGTGCAGTCCCATGGGCAGGAGCTCCCCAGGGAGACAGCAAGGCAGTAAGCAAGGCTCCAGCTCGCAAGCAGCACAACAGCATACGTTTCCAAGCCAAAACGTGTGAGTTTGGCTCTGTTTGACAAAAAAGCTCAAGTCTTCCATGGAAAGCAGATGCTTCTTAACACTCTTCCCCACCCCCAAATCGCTTGGCCCACAAGTAGCAGTGACAGAGATGTCTGGAGCAGAGCCATTTTAGCATCCTCAGTCCATCTGTCAGGGAAGCAGAGCCTGCACACTGTGGTGCCGTTTATAAGGCGGGCTATCGGGGGCAGCAGCCTGGGGTCACTGCAAAGGGGAAGACATCCACAGAGGAAAAATCACTTGTCAGTGCATACACAAGTCCTCGTGTGTGACCGCTGGGAAATGCACAGAGAGGAAGGAACAGGACCTGCTCGATGCTGAGTGCAGCCCTGCCTAATGAGCTGCAGCCATCAGAGGGTCCCACACCAGCAGGTCGGCCGCAGCAGGAGCACGCTGTATGAAGGGGGCACGTCCCTATCCAGGGCGGGGGCAGAGAGCAAGCCCTGCCGTGCCCCTCCATCCACACCATCCTGCTCCCCCAGCATTAGTGACAGCAGCTCAAGAGAAATCATAGCCTGCATGTGAAGAACATGGTGATCCAAACCTTAAGAACACCCACGGGCTCTTCTCAAAGCCCTCACCTTTGACTCTTTGCAGGAGCCTGCTCAGATATGGTGTCATCCAGTCTCCATCTCAGCAAAACAGCATTCGTTTACTTCCAACTGCTCATGGTACAGGGACAGACCCTTCATCTGCACATCTCCTAAAAACATGGAGCTTCCAATCTCCATCAAGCTGCCACAAGGACAAAACCAATGGAGAATAATTCATGAAATGCTAATACACCAGCATGGGAAAGGTCTGCAAGCATGGGAGCAGTGATTGCTGCCACTGACAGCAAAGTGCTACCCAGCCAACACAAAGCACATTTCAGGAGAGACTCTTGGGGCAGAGGCAATCGGAGAAGGTCACACATGTGCAGCTGCCAGCTCGTTGGCATTGCAGCTCTGTGAACTTGCCCTGCAGCAGCAGCCTCAGAGTGCCAGGCTGTCCCAGCCAACGGCCTGAGTTCTGTGGTGACACGATATGCTGTGAAATAACAGGCATCCCTGAGACATTTCTCACTCCCTTTCTTTACTGCATAGGACTGCAAGTGCTGGTACACGACCCAGGGCCTCCCCTTGCCAGGACAGTCCAAGAAGTCTCCACGAGGATTTTCTTTCCTGCAGCTCTACCACATCCCCTGCCTTCAGCTTCCACATCCCCAACCACATGCAGCACGAGAGCAGAACAGAGATGGCAACCGAAGCGTGAAGACGGCTCTCACGCTCCTCAGCTCTGAATATACACACCGGAGGAGGAGGAGGATGAGGCAGGCTCAGGGGGCACCTCCAGAAGGAAGGGGCAGTGGGGCCTGCTGCGTGGGAGCACATCTCCCTCCAGTGCCCACTGCCAGCAACAGCAGCCTGTTGCTCCCGGCCCACGCAGCTCTGTCACCTGCCAGGTCATCCTCACCGGGCAGCACGGGTGACATCTCTGCTCTTCGGGTGGCTGCTCCTCGGTGATCCTTGCTTCCCTGTCCGCATCCACCAAAAGCCAGGCCCTCTGTTCTGCTAGCAAACCTTCTTGGCGAATTTAACTCCTAATTGCCTTTCTCCATCCAATTAGGGAGGCAGACAAACTGCAGCCAGAATTGCCCCCTCCCCGAAGCTCTCATCTTCTAACACCACCCCCACATCCAGCTTCTGTGACTGAACCCAGGGCCCCGAGCTCACAGCCTCAGCCCTGAGCAGATGGACCCCAGCACTGCCCTTTCCAGCCTCTGCTTTACAGGCACAAGAACCCTTCCACAAAGCTTAGTGAATGGGATTTCTGCTGCAAAAGGAAGACCTGGATAAGCTGCCCCTTACAAGGCCTCTCAGAGGAGGGGACTTCCCTCCTTTAGACCTGTTCTCAGGGTAAGTCACCATCACTGAAAACATTTGTTCCTCATTTAACTGAAAGATCTGTAGGAAATTCCTCACACGCTTCGGCTTGGGTCCAGAAAGGGAGCTGCATTCCACTGACATCCACGGATGCAGCTTGGCTGCAAACTGCCTCCTTCAGCTGAGCACTGATCCAACACAGCACCTGGGGATGGTCACGAGCACGGCTTCAGTGCACAGGACTATGAAAGGCAGCTGGAAATTTCTCATTTCCAGAAGGCTGTAGCTGCATCACTGCTAGCAGCAAGCACGGGTTCGCCAGGTATCCTCCTGCGACACGCAAGCGTTTCGTCAATGCAAACACGAAATCCCACGTGTTCACAATGCTGAACCTCCTAATTACTTTACATGCTCTCCCTGGGTTACAAAGAGAGACATAAACAGATTAACTAAATTAGGCCAATTAAAGGTTCCCTAATGGAATGAAATGTTTCAGACAAGATTGAGAGAGGAAACAGGCAGGACGAGTGAAAGACAACACAATGTCAGGCAAACCAAGTATGGCAGGGAGAGACTTCTTCAAAAAATAACATTCACAAAAATAAAACAGTTTTACTTCTTGTACGCCTTCAAGGCTATTCCAGTAAACCTGCACGTGGTCAAAGCACCACTCACCCTAATTACAACAATATCTACTGGCACTTTGCAGAGCTAGGACAGAATCAGATCCACACTTCACAGCAGCAGCACAGCAAATGGAGGCTCCTGCCTGGGGTGGGAGCCATCCTGCACGTACAAGTCATTACCTTCCTCTTCCCATGGACAATGTCCTCAGGGAGGCTCGTGTGGATGAGGCTGTGCACTTCCGTCAGTTCTGTGATGTCTCCTAGGGGTACAGGTGCATCCTCTGGCAGTGGGGACATGAGGGACTCCAGCTCATGAGTGTCTGAGGTGGCACAGGGAGCTGCCACCCCCTGCCTGCCCCGGTGGTAGTAAGCGTGGTTGCCGGCTGCTTGGGAATCCAGGCCTGGCAGAGCCTCCCTGAGGAAAACCGAGCAGGAGCTGACATCTCTGGTCATCCTCATATGTTCCTCTGCCCCAAACAGCCACAAGACTGCCAGACACAGCAATCCAGCCTGAGCTGTTCAGCCTGCCCCAGTAGAAGCAAGCAGACCCAAGCCCCAGCCCTGACACTCTGAACAAGTTGCTCACTCCTAGTCCTGGCATCTCTTACCAGCTCAAAGCCCTCGTCAAGCACTAAGCTGGTTTCCTACCAAGGTCTCCCCAAATGTCTGGGGCTGGATTTAGAGCCCCGGAATAGCAGGAGGCTTTGGGCTGAGACAATCCTACTGAAACCAACCTGTCAGTCAGTAGAATCTTTCAACACCTTCCCAAGAGAAAGCGAACAAATCCTTCCCAAACATCCTTAGAGATGCCCAACCTCAGAAGGCAAACCTGCCCAAGCACACAGGCAGTCATTTGGCAAATAGTGCTTTCTCCCTTTTCTTGATTTTTTTTCCCCTCCGCAAAAATCTATTAAGTCTAACCAGAAAAAATGCTGAGCAAATAAAGCAGTGAGATTACACTAAGTATGCTCCTTAGCTAGCCAGCCCCATGACTCAATCTTTACATTAACTGATGTCATTCATGGTGTCCCAAACAGCCCATGTGGACAGAGGGCAGCTCACAGCACAGCTGGTCTCCTTCACCCCCAGGGAGGTGAGTGACACCTACCTCTGCTTGCTGTTGCGGAAGCTGGCACACATGCAGAAGAGTATGCAGAGCAGCCCCAGGCAGACGCCCACAATGATTCCTGTGACAGAGTGGATATCCAGAACATCTAGCAGGGGAAGGACAGATGATGTTATCATTTCAGTTGTTAGCAGCAAGAAGGCACAAGGTGTCCTGTGTTCAGAGAAGCATCAGCTTCACTAAAACCAATGGGCAATGCTTCTCTATACACAAAGGAAAAGAGACCTGGCCGTGACAGTCTAGAACACCTAAAAGCAAACTGGCAACTATGCACATTCATTAATTTCATGCTACACAGACTAATAAAGGCAGTGAAATGCAGGTGGCATGTGATTCTCCATAGGGCTGAGACAAGGGAGAGAGATCAAGTTCTGCTGTGGGATGGGTTCTGCAGCCACCTGGAGCCTATGGAGATGCACATCTGAGGACTCTGCTGTGATCCTCTTCACTGGCCTATCCACATGCCACATTCTGCAAAGTGACATCAGGCAACTCACTGTCAGAAAGAGAAACACTACTGCTTTTCAGCAGTGCAACTCACATCCTGCTCTGGGACAAAGGGGAAATTCATACCAGACAGCCTCTCCCGGAGGGTGTGCACATCCTTCACGTTTGAGTAGGGACCAGATCCCACAACCGTCTTTGCTCCCATCTTGAAGAAGTATCTGGTATCACTTTCCAGGCCATGCACCTCAGTGCTGAAGATGTTTCCTGATCAAAACCAAGCCAAAAGAGGTTCAAAATGTGCAGTGTCAAGCACGTTCACGTGGCTGCAGCAAAGCAGCAGTGGAATTCTGGTATTCAGCTAAATTTTGGCCTGCGTGCCAGCACCTCAGGAAGGCTCACCTTCTCGTGTCAGCAAGGTCCACATGTCATCAGGCTGCGTGTTGTTGGCATTGTAGAGGATGAGGTACTCCACGATGATGCCGTTGGGCTCAGCAGGGGGACACCAGTGCACCTGGACTGCATAGGGGTTGAGGGGGTGCAGCCGCAGGTCAGATGGAGGGGTGGAGGGACCTGGCAGATGCATATAGAGACCCAGGGTGAACAGTAAAAAATGAGGAGCAGAGCATTTGAATATGCTGTGCCTTCTATGAATCCTTTTCAGTAGTGCCACAGTCATCTTTGTTTGCATAAAATGGGGTGTGACCCAGATCACTGGGCATCTCATCCCAACAAGCTGAGGAGAGTGCAGAGGGAAGGCTCCTGAGCCTGGCACAGGACAGAACTTGTGCATAGTGGCCAAACACCCAAGGGAAACACAACAGTGCTGACACAGCTCAGTTTGAGGCTGTGCAATGCTAAGAGAATGAGCTTTGAATGAGTTTGAGAGAACGAGCACGTGCACAAGCTCCTTCCTTTCCTCTCCATCTCCCCTAATACTCTGCTTGTACTTCAGCACAAGCCCACGAAAGAGAAAGATTCAATTTCCATACTCACGGTCAGGAAGGGTGAACCGCTCCACCACGCTGCCAAAGGGTCCATCGATACCAACACCGTTGGACTGCACAGCAAACTCATACCTGGTGTAGGGCTTCAACCCACTAATGAGGATGTCTTCATCCGAGCTGCCAAAAGAGGAGGCATTCACAAGGTCATGAATATCAGATGGTACTGATGGCCAATCTCAGTACCTTCACCAAATGCATCAATAAATCCCCTCTGTGGAAGTATTGGAGCCGCATTTCAGCAGCTCTGAATGTGTCTGTGACCAAAGCAGACATCTCCAGCACTTTAAACACCTCGGATTCAGCTCAGCACTGTGACTTCCCTGCAGATTCCTCCCTCCTTGTGTTGTTTTCCTGGCATGAGTAATATAATCCTCAGCAACCCCCTTACCTTGTGTAGTATGTAACAAGAGAGGCATTTTTCAGGCCCCAAGGGCTGAAGCGCACGGTGTAGTTGACAATCTTGACCGTGGTGAAGTCAGGTTTCTTCCATCTGAGCCATATGGAAGTTGAGCTGTTGGACTCTGCATAGACTTGGACTGGAGGCAGCGGAGGACCCTTCTGCACAGGGGGATCTATGGTGGTGCAAGATGTAAAGAGAAAAGAGATGTGGGAAGAGCATGAAGGTTATTCAACCCAGCACAACCCTAACGTGTAGGGTGTAATTTGCTCCTTTCTTTCCTTCTCAGGATAATTCCTCCAATGCCACTGCAATGACTGTCCAAAGGAGTTCCCTTATGTACAGACTCTCTCATTTTGCTCATGCCCCTCTTGAAATCCTTCTTCTGTAACTCTACCTCTCTTTTGAAGCTACATGCCGAACAGAAGAGACAGAAAACAAATGGAGGGCATTCCTCACCCACTGCTGTTGCAGGAGCCTTTTCTGTTCTGCCCTTCCAAACCGCAGCGTAACCATCTTCGTGCTTATTGAACGCCACCAGCTTCACCTCGTAGAGCTTCCCAGGAGCTAGAAAAAAATCAGCCAGCGTTTGACTGGGGTTACATTTTTCAGCAGCCCTCCTCATTTAGACTTGTTTTCTGACTCAAGAAAGCAGCTCTGACAGTTGCTTGCATTAGCTAAAACAGATCTGGACACACTTCCCCTTACATGGTTTTCACATTCAAATACTGCCTTGCAACTGCAGCACGTATTATCACAGCCACTCCCAAGCTCCCCATTCCCTTCTTAGAGAAGTGATCAGCAGTGGATTGCCTTCCCACAGCCACCAAGGGGGCGAACCAGTGTTCAGCCTGCAGCACATCACTGTAGGACCTCCTGATCCTCCTCCCCTTCAAGCAAACAAAATCCCCCATGGAAGTGAATGTTCTGTGTTGTTTATTCTTGGAGTAAGAACATCCTTTCCTCTCTTCAGAACGCATCTCTGGGAGGATCCTGCTCCCTGCAAGTCCTTAAGCTGCCCGTTTCTGAAGTCACTTTGCTGTGCTAAGCAACAGCCAAGGTTTATTTTTTCTCATGGAGATGTTCAACTGAGGAAACAGACTGGGGCATCCAGAATTCCGAAGGGCACTCAGCAGCTCCTCTCTTCAGCAGCTTCTCCCTTCAGCAGCCAGCCTGTCCAGGAGCTCAGGAACAGCACTCTGGGCTACCTTTAGCTGAAGTGTGTTAATGAAGTTTGTTAATTTGGGACGTGCCTGTTCGTTCCCTGCCCTGATGGATCACTGCTCCCTTTGCCAGACAACATACGCAGAACAAACCCTTCTCATTGATGCCAATTTTATTATTACTGCACTCATTATGCTCCCAGAGGCTAATGGTACCAATTACCAAAGGTTCTCGCTGCTCTACAACACATGTTCACGCTCAGAATATAAAAACAGTTCTGCCACATTTTTCTCCCTGAAAGAATCTCAAAAGCAAACAGAGTTTTGTCTGCCTCCAAAGCAGTCTGATCTGCATTTCACACCCACAGGAAAACACTTCAAACCCACACAAGGAGGAAAAGGCCAAAAGGGACTTGACTTTTAAACACTTGGGACCATAGACTTGATGGAACTAAGAACCCACAGCCCATCTCCTGCCAGCTTGAGTGCTTGGTTGTGCTTCACTGGGGCAAAGGATGTGACCCAAAATGAAGAGGAAAAGCATGCAGATGTGATGCAGCTGTGGGCAGCTCCTGTCAGGGAATGAAGTGAAGGAAGGAGAAGTCCTGCCTCCATCCTTGGGTAGGATCAATAAGACAGACACTTACACATGAAGCTGGAGCAGCTCTGCTACATGATCAAGCACTTCATACTCTGCAAACAGGGGTATTCTGGGTTTCTCAGTCAGAGGTTTGGCTTCAATTTTGATACACAAGCCCAGATGTTCAAGTTCTTAGAACTGGCAGACATAAAGCTCTATCAAGCTGTCAAGAAGCTAGTAGGCAGCACGAAAACAGATGTATTTCACTACATTCCATCATACATTAAATGTAAGCAGTATAATCTAGTCCAGATCATCTCAAATCGCTAATCTGGATGACTGTGTAATATATTCAATATGCTAAATATGTTGTTTCATTCAATTTCTCAAGGTGTTCATGTAGGCCAGATGCCACACGTTCCCCTAAGTGGGAAAACACCCTGATCTCCAGGGAGCCACTCACAGAGGAACACACTCATCCTTCATAGGAATGTGGACGACAGGATCAGGCACTGTTTACTTTCCACACCAGTGACAGTGCTGCTCGTAACGCACCATTACAAGACTAACTGTAGAACACAGACAGAAGCTGGCGAGAACAACTTGGCGATAAGTTACCCCAGTGATCCAGGACAGCTTCCTCTGGGTTGCTACATGCAACAGTATAAATTGTGTCAAGTCCACCAGACTGTCCTGAGACCTGTACCTGCTCTGCCTGCAGGATCCCCAAAGCCGATGTAACTACCTGTCCTGGGGAGCTGTGTCCCTAACCCCTTCCAAATCCCAGCCTCTACCCCTTCTTGTTCCATGCCCACTCCCTGCTTTCACAGCACAGCCAGGTTCTGACCCCTTCCTGTACTGTACACACACAGGGGGACATCATTCAGCAGCTGAGGGGGAGAAAGGAGAATGTCCATGCGTGAAGAAACCCGAGACTTTCATCCTGATGCAATGATAGCTGATACACAACAGCCAAATCATAAGGAAACCATTAGGTCTTGACAGATACCCAAATTTAAGGAAGTAATTACAGAAGAACAAGCAGACTTCTCAGCATCGCCATGCCAGAGCATTTGGAACCAATTCAGCCCACTCCCAGGTCCCCGTGCTCACTGATCTGCCAGTGGTTAGAGCAGCACGTGATGATGTTCACATGTGGTTTGCTCAGTGCAATCATTACAGACCTAAATTCTTCAGAGAAACTCCTAACTGTTAACACTCTCTCTGCAGCAGGACGGCTGCTGCACAACTGGAGTACTGCAAACCTGCTCAGTGATGACGTGAGCTGTTCTTCCAGGTGCTGACCTTTACACCATGCATCTTATATATGCTAGACATCTCCTCCTTGGTTTCAGCAGCAGGCACAGATGAAGCATGAAGTGGGCAATGGAAGAACTCTTAAGAAGCAGAATACTGCTTTAAGGACACATCTGCCATGATTCTTTTCTCTCTCCATCCTTTATCAATCAGCAAGTCAATTAATTAGTTGAGATGTTAAAAAGGTAATGTCTTATGGGAAAAAATAAAGGCAGTTAGGTCAGCAGGTAAATGTGACTGCTGTACAGGCTTGTTCTCCAGCCACACTGTCCTATCTCTTTGCCTTTAGGAGAGGTGAGGAGAATACTGACCCCAAATTAGTATGCTGTGAATTAACCCTTACCTGCATTTTAGCATAGTGACAGTTCAAAAAGCATGCAATTGTGAAGCTTCTTCTGTAGCCAAGGAGAGATCACAGCCCTGACTGGTGATTTCAATCTAAGTGCTCTCATACTGACATAGCAATCAACAATAATTGATTCATATCCCTTCATTAGTATGTGCTATGTATACTGGTATAGTCCTTAACTAAAAATACAATCTGGTTTCCTCAGTTTCTTTCTCATACTCTGCATAGAACATGTCCCAGAATGCCCACACTGTAAATTATTTTGGATGCTCTTAAAAACGAACTCAGCTCAGCTCATATGGTCACAGACCTATGCATCTGCAGGCAAGGAGACAATCCACTTGCAAGAACCCTGGGGCTGCTCTCAAGTATTAAAGTAGGACCCCGCGTTTTCATACCTACTGCTAAGGTGTAACCAGCTCACCTAATCGAGTCAGTTCATACTGCTTCACTTTCTTCTTTAGCTTTATGGGTCCTACGTCCCAGCTCTCATCTTCAGCACCATCCAGAGGGCTTTCATCACTGGACTCCTCCTGGCCCACCTCCCGGTAGTAGAGTTTGTAGCCTGATATCTGGGCATGGTTGGCTGGGGGTTGCCACGTAATCAGGAGAGACTCCATCTTCGCTCGGACTTTTAATTCTGTTGGTGCAAATGGAACTAGAAGAACAAAAGAAAAACCAGTCAGCTATCTGCATTACCTGCTGCACATGGAAGGAGGAAAGACTCACACCTAAGACACACAGACAGCAGAAAGCCAAAGGCAGGTGCCCTGCTCTAATCAAAACCAACAGTTAGAATTCCCTAATGAAAGCAAACATTTCTGCTTATGCCTCAAGTTCCCCATCTGAGAAATTCTGCCCCACACGTCCCATCCCAAACCCCAGTCAACACCCAGCCTCCTACCATGGGTCTGGTTGTCCCTGTCAGGAGTCCGATGCTGGGTCCACTCGGACGGGGCCCCATAGCCCACGCTGGTGCTGGCTGCGATGCGCACTTTGTACACTTTGTTGGGATGCAGTGAGTACAGAGTGATCTGTGTCTCATTTCCACCCACTTCGATGGAGTTAACCTGATCTGCTGGAACCAAGGTGACACCAGAGAAAAAGGGTTTTCCCAGTCAAAGTGCAGAAACAAACCCAGCAATAATCACATGGTCTGCATGCCCTCTTGCCACCAGGAAAATCGAGACCTGAAGACTGGGCAGAGCTGATATCCTGGCTGAAAACCACCTCATCACATTGCCAACTGCAGGGTGCCTTCAGCACCACTGAGCCTGCCTGGAGGCAGCTGTCACAAACCTTGCTGCCGCTGACACAGGAGGAGAATGTGAGCACAAGCTGATGGCACTCAGTGCCTTCTGCAAAACCCACAACTTCAAAGCTACACTGAGGTTTGATTGCTCCCTCTTCAGCCAACCCAAGTTCATAAGGCAGAGAACAGGAAATTTAAACTGAGAGTGTCCTGGAATTTTCACTGTAATGATTAATTGGTCTTGCTAGGATTCACCTTGACTGTTGGTGAATCCACAGGTCTTGCTTTTCAGCTACATCTGACCTAAAGAAGTCAGCTGAGAGCACTGGCCTGCTATGGAGCAGTGTATTGCTGAGCGTGAACCCTGGACTGCAAATGTCTAAGGTTCTACAACCCCCCAGAGGTGCATGCAGGCTCAAGCTGAAAAATAAAGATAAAAACAAAACAAAAACACAAGATCCAGGAGTCACACTGCAGACTACTAATTCAGATCAAACACATAGGAACATGTCCAGCACTTCATCATGTTCCCCATCTTTCCCTTAGAAAGAAGCATGGCCCTGGGAAGTGGAAGCTGCAGAGCTTTGATGATTTTAGAAGCAAATACCCAGATGGATTTGCAAAGCAAGCACACATGGAATAAGAACTATTGCATTCAATACATGGAAACGTTACTTTCCCCACTGAAGACTATTTAGAGTGGCTGACAATACAAATAAAACCACATAAAACTCAGCAACAGAGCAACACAACCTTGCCAGGACACTTACATACAAATCACTGAGTAGACTTGGTTTGAAAGGAATCAAATGCATTTACTCTTCTTCCCCGACCAGCATAAAGCTCCTCCCAAAACACAGAGTGCACCAACAGGTTGTTTGTGCAAGTGTTCATGGCGCAGCACACACACACACCATCCACTGGGCACAAAGATTCCTCCACAACCACAGAAAAAAGCACCTCAGGGTGGTCTGAGGAGCACAGTAGCAGCACTGCTGCGACCACCACCACCAAAGCTGTTGCTGAAGCTGCTGGAGCAAAATACAACCCTCCTCCCTTCAAACACTGTTTCCCTTACCTTCTTTGATAGTGCAGTAGTCAATCTTGTACTTTGTTATCTTGCCATTACTCAGCTCCGGAGGAAGAGGCAACCACGTCACACGGATGTCACCAGGAGTCATGCTTGACAAGGACAGCTGAGGAGCAGCACTAGGAACTGAGCAGAAGATACAACAGAAAGTCAGCAAAGGAGGAGGCAAGACCTTGACACATCTCTGCTGGCTGGAGGCCACTACCGGGCACAGCCACTGGTGATAAGCTGTCATGGGGGGTACCCAACATCCTACAGTTCTCCAACCCAACAGAGGGGGCTGTCTGAGGAGGGCAGGTGGGCTGCCCAGCTTCAACAGGCTGCTCAGAGCCTGCAGGCCACACTGCGCTGTGCTGCCAAATCTAAGTCACCCTGTGTCCACTACAAACTGGGCAGGTTAACACAGACTGCTTAATCTACCAGTAATCTACCAGTGCAGTACCACAGAGCAATAGACACACTAACAGACACCAAAGATTCCAGGCTTCAGTCTGGTGATCCCCATCTCCTTGAGAATGGCAGCTCTGTGCTGCAGGCAGCTTTCATGCTTTCAACTCAGCTTTTCAAGCTTCAGACACATACGTGTGAGACCACGCAGTGCTCAGTGTCAGGAGCATGAAAGGACACAGTGCACCCCGCAGCACAGCAAGGGTTTGTGTGAGGTCTGCCAAAAACATTGCTTCTGTCTCTGTCCCGCAGTCTGTTGTGAGCTGTACATGTTCTCTGTTGGGCAGCAGTCTTTCTGGCACTCTGCCTTTACTGCTCAAAAAAATGCTGTGATAAGTGGCAAAATCAACACAAACCACTGACTCCTAAGGAACCCAACTTCAAGCCTGCTCCCAGCTCTACAAATTGCAATGGACGTCTTTCTTCTGGGCTGAGATCACATCCTGCCTAGCAGCAAGTTTGGAGCAATACTACATTAGGTCAGTGAATGCCCAGAGGACCTGACTGCAATGAGTGCCACTGTCAGCAAGGTCACTTTCATGCTCATCATCACCCAATCCAATGATCATATATCAGGGTGGGTTTGTTTCTACAAAGGATTTACAAGCAGCTGTAGGAGCAGTAGGTATATGCTTCCAGGAGTTGATACTGTTCTCTACACCACCTTCAGTACTCACCATGAAACAGGACAAGAATATCTGTTAGACACTAGTACCCATCTAATTCAACGCACCATCCTCCAAGGTCTGCACAATTATGGAAGAGGAAGTCCGGCTGGCTCCAAGCTGAGAATACGCGACCACGTAGAAGACATAGTTGGTGTTGGGTTCTAGGTCCTTGACTTGCAGCTCAGTGGTATCATTATTGACAGCAAACTGGTACTCCACGTTATCTGTTCCTAGAGTCAAAGAAACACCAACCAGCAGGTCAGTGAACTGCCAGGACACTGGAAGGTGCCAGGAGTTGGAAACAGAGGCCTTCTAGCCTTCCTTAGCTCCTTCAGTAAAAGAAAGCTAGTTCCCAGAAAAAGAGCCTAGTTGCCACTGCAACTGCCCCTAGAAAGGGAAGAAAAACACAACTTGGGATACATTTTGGGTACTTTCCAAAGCATGTGGATGCACTAAAGCTCTCCCAGCTCTGCTGGAAGAGAAATGGGAGTACAGGAGTGGATGCAAGAGGTGCTGCAAACACCAGGCTTGAACACAGTAGCTTCAACTATACAAACTAACACACCCAGTTCTTTGCCTTCAGCACAGTCCTGCCCAGAGTGGTAAAAACAACCCAGGGGAACTCCTGCTGTTACAAAAAGCCCAACACTAAGTGCAGGGTGGGTTTCTGTTGGCTTTGGAAGGATCTTCTGTGCCCCGAACCAGGGAAACAGACCTTCCTACATTATCACCGCACACCCACAGCCTCTGCCCAGTTGTGCAGGCAGGGAACACCTACCCACAGCCCGCTGGTAATGTAACGAGAAGCCAATGATCTGCTCGCTGTTGTGCTCTGGCCGCTCCCAGGACACTAAGACTGTGGTGCTGGAGAGGGACACAGCTGAGACCTTCTTGGGAGCGCTGGGCAAACCCTCCCGCACAATCACGGACAGCTTGGCAGTGGCACACGCCATGCCCAGGCTGTTCTCAGCCACGCACTGGTAGTAGCCAGCATCCTCCAGCCCGATCTGATTGATCACCAAGCTGCCGCTGCTCTGCACCTTCACCCGCCCATTGGAGAGGATGGCCTCGCCGTTCTTCAGCCAGTGAATGGTGGGGGCTGGCTCACCCTCTGCCTTGCAAACAAATCGAGCCGTGCTGGCTCGGGTGCGCGAGATGGTTTCAGGAGCCTGGGAGATGCTGGGCGTAGCTGGGAGGAGAGAGGACAAATTAATGCAGTAAGGAGGAGGGAAAGATAGCAGAGCAAATCCCTTCTCCTCCCCCCTCGCTGCTATGTTTTATTCAGTAGCAGCTTTGCTTACAAGATAGGATTTGCCAGGCAGACTCTAGAGGCTTACTTTAGATTCTATCCAAAAGGAAAAATAAATTCCGTATCAATCATGTGCTGTATTCCCTGATCCTACGCTGTTCTCCCTGCTGGATTCCACAACACTGAAAGTTAATTGCTGATACAGATTTCCACAGGGAAACCCTGGAGAACAAGAATAAGGCATAAAACGGTTCAGTAAACACAAGAAACTAAACCCCAAATTAAAAAGGTTACATTTCCACCGAGAGCTATCCCAGCACAGGGCCTTCTGACCCTAACCTGGCTCCTTCCTTCCCCAGCAGGGATCACAAACACAGCCTCGTGGAGGGCTCTGGACGCCACACCAGCTCACCCACAGCTACCTGGGCAGCATTTGTCCCCGCAGCAGTTACCCTGCTCTGCGCTCACCCAGGACCCGGAGCTCAGCTGCAGCTGTAACAAACTGCCTGGTCTGGGGTTTGTTGGCACGGCAAACATACACTCCAGAGTGATGGGGCTGGCTGGAAGGAATGAGGAGGTTTGTCCGACCCAGCACAATCACATCTGTGGAAACGGGCTTTCCATCTGCAGGAAGAAACAAGCACAAAATCGGGAGGAAGTTCCAAGCAGAGACTCCAGATCCCAAACCCCAGCCTGGAGAAATGTTACTCCCCTCAGCGCTTGACTGAGCATAGGTCAGCCTAAGTCAAAACCACCTCAAGGTTTAGTTTAGCAGCAATCAAAACAGTCACGTTTCAAATCAAAATAGTCTGTAGTGCAGAGCGTGTGCCTGGAATGAGACCCTCCAGGAACAGAGCATTTCAGGGGATGCTATGCTAGCACACTCTTTGGAAAAGCTGCTGGATCTCCTTGCTGACCCCCATGCACAAATGCACATCTCACAAGTTAATACAAATGTCAGAGAACACCAAACTGCTATTGACTTAGGGTTCTTCCATCTTCTGGGTCCTAGAAGTGAACCCAAATTCAGGCAAGACAAATTTAGGCACAGTATCTGCAAACATTACCTCTCATCCCTCTCCAGCTGCAGCTCAAGCAGCAAAACCTACATCACTCCTCTGCCCTCACACCTCACAGACACAACTGAATCAGAGCAGCTGCACCTACTTAGCACATCAGCAGGGAACACAGCTGAGACCAGATTCTCTGCCTCCTCTGTTTATTTCAGGGAGCTTCAGGTGGCCTCACAGTTCAGTGGCTGTGCACACTCAGGAGGAGAGAATCAGTGTGCCCCACTCACACAGGAGCAGCCTGAAAATCTGACTCCAGATGGTAGCAATTAGCTGACCCCACCAGGGCTGGCAGGAGCCGAAATGACAACTCAGAGACACAATCCTGTCTTACCTACATGACTAATCCTCCAGCAACCCAGCCTGCTCCTTCCTGCTGCCTTCCTTGCATAACACAGAACTGCTATTGCAATTAACCTGTCCCCTCCAACCTGAAGAGTCCATACGGGAAAGCAGAGGGGAGCAAGCAAACACCTGAACATAGTGAGGAAGCACTTGAAAGCATGCAAGGAACTGCTTCATAGACTCATCGAATCCTCAGAGCTGGAAGGGACCTTTAAGGGTCATCTTAGTCCAACTCCCCTGCAATGAACAGGGACATGCACAGCTAAATCAGTTTGCTCAGGGCTTGATCCAGCAATTCCCTTCCCCTTTCTTTCCCTCAGTTAAAAAAAAATAATCATAGCAACAATTAGCTCTGATAATATCTACTCTGGGCATCAGCAATATTCAGTATAGCAACAAGTGATCTAGCATGGGAAAAATGGGTATTTCTAACTGTGAAGTGCACAGGATAAACAGAAACATTGCTGCCAGAACACATAATCCTTGCTGATTTGATTTCTCAAGTTGTGTCCTTCGAGAACGTTTCTGCTCCTTTTTTGAAGGGTAGAAGAAATATTTGTGTACACTAAAAATCAGTGCCTGTGGATGAGTCTGGGCTGAAGACCAACCACAATGAACAGTTACAGGGGAAAGGAGCCTTAAATCACGACTCGGACTTGTGAAAATGACTGAGAGCCTTTTCTGGGGGAGAATCAATCCCTGGGCTGCAAACAGCCTCAGTCAGAGCCTCTGAAGCATTGGCTGAAGTGATGCTCACTGACGTGACAGCAGCAGCCTGCTCGTGACTGGGGCTATCAGCCCTGGGTAACGGATGCCAGCCTCTTGTACCCCTCTACTGAGAACTGAGCATCTTCCCACTCCTCCCATTACACTGGGGAAAGCAAGACCAGAAAAAAACAAAAGCCAGTAATTTGAACTCAGTAGGATTTTTGAACCAAAACCTCCCAGCAACACTCCCAGCTAGTGGCCACTCCAATGATTAACAGATCTTATCCTGCTTTATAATCCTGCAAGATAATACAGGATCTTTCTCCAAGGCAATGGCAGATTCCAGAGTCCCCGCTGAGCTCTGAGTCACTGGAGGAGTGGCACAGATCTGACCCCATCTCACGACCTTTACTACTGCTCAAGCTCCTCCAGTGAGTATGACTAATTTAGACCCAAAGGCATCCAGACACCAAAATTTCATGTGTTTCACAGGTCAAACAGACAGGAAGTGAACTGCGTGCTCTGTAACCTAGATTTAATCAGTAATTCCAGTTATCGAGGACACCCTACACCACGACAACACCTGCGTTGTCAGGCAGCGATGTGAAAGGGCCCCTTCCCATCCCACTCATTCTTCTGACTTCTAATATGTTTTGGAAACGGGTGCCCAGGTTCCTCCTGCTGACAGAGGCTCAGTTCTGTCCCTTGCACTCACCCTGCCGTATCCAGGAGACAAAGGGGGTGGGATCAGCAGCCGCCATGCACTCCATCACCACGCTCTCCCCTGCCACCACCGTGGTGTTCTCCGGAGCAGCAACGATGGTGACATCTCCTCCTGCTGGCTGGGAACCTAAGGCCGAAAACAAAAAGAAAAGGCTGTTCCTCCCCATTGAGAAGTGTCTGGAGAAGCACAGAACACCAGAGCCAGCTGTGCCTCCCTGTTGTCTCACACATAGTGTCCCATGCCTAGCTGGAGGAGAGAAACAGCTCTTGTTTTTACGTGACAGTAATGCTTCTTCCTTACAAAATGAACATGGGGGTGACCTAAGGATTTATTTTCGTTATATCAGCACCAACAAAAGTTTGAGTTAGGATTTCCATGTGGAACACAATTGAGTTTCAGCCCAGCACCTTCACCAACTCCTGCTGATTTGTTTGTTAATGAGATGGCACCGAGGAACACAGCTTGGCATGCACGGTGCTGATGTATTAGTTAAACCAGATGATCTTACAGGTCTTTTCCAACCTCTCATTCTAAGACACCACTATGCTCAAGCACAGCAACTGCTCAGGACACAGCCAAGGCACTTGAACAGCTCAGAAAGGATCTAACATCTTGGCTAAAGAAATTCTGATAGCCAGACGCGTGTTGTAAACTGAAACAAAGAGAGGCCAAGGCTCTGTGCCCAGGCCTTCACCTCAGGGCACAGACACTGACTCAGCCATTCCGCATCCAGAGCAGAGCGCGCTATTTAGCTGATAGGTGCAAAGACAAATGGCCAATGTATAAAATCAAGCAATGTTTACATGAAGATTTATAGGCTGTATTGCATGATTTCTTGAGAAAGGACGGGGATTTTCTGCTTGAAATGAACCTTCTGTGCCTACCCACTACTGAGCAGAGGTTAAGGGAAGGTTAAGGAAATGCCTCTGCAGTGGCCAGATTTCTGTTGTCAGATTAAAACAATCGGAGCACGCTTGAGAAGACCAGACTGTTCATGACCTCCGACAGCAGCAAGGCTTTCTTCCCAGTTCTTCTGGAAACATTCAGCTCTGAGGGACACTGTTGCTGTTGTCCTCAGGAAGGGAGAAATAACTGCAGAGGAGTCACGTAGCATGAGGAACTCCTGGGCCCACTCCAGGTGCTCCCAGGATCAAGCAGTGCAAGCTGTGGGCAGCAGGTCCACCACAAATCAAAGCAGCTCTTTGCACAGCCTGCAGTTGAGCTTACAGTCTCAGGATGCTGCAGGGTTTAAAACAAAGCTCATGACGGACACGCTTACCAGGATGGTTACATCAAAGGTCTCACTGCAGTCTCCAGCCACACATCTCTGTCAGACACTGAGGGAGATGCCCAAGGAAAGCACTGTGCCCTCCTAGCCCTGTTTTTAATGCACCTGCCTCTTGTGTCTTTTGGAGGTGAGCACACTGCAGCACCCAACGCGCCGTGCTCAGCCCTCCTCCAGCCTCACTGCTCTCTGCCCACTGCACAAGTCTTACCAAATAGAGCTGGCAGCACTACGATTTTCTTTCAGCCCATGCAGACATGAAAGGGATTTCCACCTGTAGTAGGAGTATTAGAATCAGTAAGGAGAATAGCCAAGGCAGAGCAGGGAGAGCAGGAGCCTGTGCTTGTCCAGCAGATGGAAGCAGAGACCGAGGAGTGCCCAGGGCCCCCCCAGCTGGGGCCACGGCCAGGCACACCGAGCTGCACCCCAGCCCTGAGCAAACACCAGCAAAAACAGCTGGCTGTGCTGCCCAGGGCTTTGCTCCATTCTATTACATTTGCTATGCACATCACTCACTTGCAGATGCCTTCAGCCCAACAGCCATCACATCCAGCTGCAGTAGGACAACTGGGGCAGGAAGGAGTCATGTCAAACTGGGGGTTCAGGGACCCCAACACCACACATTTCAGAGCTCTGGCCTGTAGCACCTGCACTGGGCTTGAGAACTGCTGAGCCAGAAAATGAGCTAAATGTAAACCAGGCCTGAGAGCTTCCACAAGAGACACAAAAGCTGGAGGCTCAGAGAAACGCAAGCTTCTTTAGAACCACAGCTTTTGTTTCACAAAGTTCAACAAAGCTCTAAAATCCACAAGTGGTCATCAGTCCCATCCACGGGAACACACCAAGGGCTCATGGCTCTGACAGCACTGAGAGCAGTTCAGCCATCCCAGTCTGAGGCAGCCACAAGTCAATTCTTGTCCTCAAAAACCCAGTGGGAAAACACTTCAGATGCCAGGTCTGTTTGTCATTGATTGGTACCGAAATCATACTACAAAAGTAAACAGTCCTGTTTGCTTTTCCAGTACGTTCCTCAGCATGTACATGGATGGATGTCCCCCTGCACCTCTGGTAAACAGGGGCAGCTCTCTCCAGCTTTGCATTTCACTGTGGGACCACCAGTGCAAGCCTGCGACTCAAGATCCCCTTACACAGCATTCTTTAGAGCACACTTTCCTCTTCTTTCTCAACAGGCCAGCTGGATAGGCTGGAGCTCAGGTTAACTGCTATGGACTGGGATCGGTTTGGTCTGAAGAGTTCCCAAGAACAGTCAGTACTCAGCTAACCAGGAAAACCTCTGCTCAGTGCCACCTGACAAACATCAGAGAGCAAAAGCAACTTGAGTTTTTGTCTCCAGCGCCATTGAAATAATTTCAGGTCAAGAGGGAATATTGTTAGAACCAAAGGAAAAGGGAGCTTCAGTTTCTAAGACATCTTTCACAGCCTGAACAAAACAGGTCACTGAACACACCTGCACCATGCTGTCTGTTCCGGAGTGCTAAAAGCTGCCACAGTGCTGCTATTCAGAACTGGGGGTTTGAGAGTCCTTTCCAGCCCCCAGCTCTGTTTTGTCTCTCCGAGCAGCAAGGCTGCTGTAGGCAAAAGCTCTGCACAGCCCAAGGCACAAACTGTCAATTCCTGGAAGAGCTCACCGACACCGCTGCCTTCGCAGACTCGTTGCCCTTCTGAACCGATTTTGCTGAATGAGCAGTGCTCTGGGCACTGGAAAACACTGAGATGAAGGCTCTGCTCCTGCACGTTTTGCCACCCTGTACCCATGTCTGTGTCTGCACAGGGAGACACAAGGATGCCATCTCAGCATAACGGATGCCACTTACTGACAATACACAGAAACACTTCCAAGTGTTCCCCTAGGTTTTCACTGCAGCCTATTTCACAGCATTTATGTGTTTTTGTGCCTTCCCATCAAAAATCAGCAGTCAGGCTAAATTCAGGTGCTCCACTCCTTCACACCATCACTCTTAGGGGCACCTCACAGAGTTTTAACACACAGGAACACTCCAGGCAGATCCCTGCACATGAGCCACCCAATATAAGAAACAATTCTGTACGGTCTCAAAGAGAAGGGAAAGTCAGCAGGGATGTGAAGGGAGGCAGCACAGGGAACTGCTTGGGACAAAGCACAAAATGTTTATTTGAAGTTTGAGCTTGAGTTATAACATACAGCAGTGATCTCAAACTCACAGAATGTACAACCCAGCTCTGCCTCCAGCACATCCATAATTCATCAGCTCTCTCCTCCCACCTCCCTGCTCTCATCAGCACACAGTATCCGCTACCAATACAGGCAGAGCAACAGGAGGAAAATGGTTTCTGTTCAGCCAATTTGTGATGGCTGTTTGCAGTGACAAGGAGATGACTTCTGGTCAGGAACTAACACGTCTTCTGCTTCCATAAACACCCTGCCTCGGCAGAACTGCTGGAGGTGGACCGTGACTCACATGGTGACACATTCAGCTGTCAGCAGTTCAAGATGAGGAGATACCCAACGATCACTCGACAATCTTCTGCTCAGCGAACTTTCTCACCCTCTCCAGAGGAGGAGCATGAAACCTTATTCATCCCTGCGAGTCTCCTCTGGGAATAGATCCTAACACCGAGCAGCTGTTCATTAGGGAAAGTCAATGCTGTCACTGCTGTTATTCTGCAGACAATAAAGGAGCAAATTACCCATTGCAAAGCACACACCTTCAGAAATGCAGGTGCTGTGTTTGCTGAACGTGTCCCACTCCCAGCTCTCAGCTCACAGACCTCCTGGATCATGCAGGGACAGTGCTGACAGCAGCCACAGAAGGGAAAAACATCCTCCACACCTGTCTTCCTGCTCTGTTCACACTGCCCTGGTAAGTTATCTGCAAACCATTTCTACTCCTGGTCTGCACCCAGAGCAGGAGGTCACCAGTGTGCAAAATCTCTAGGCAGGATGCTTACCTAAGTGGATTCTGACACACTGACTTATCTGCTTTGAGGGCAGTATCAGTGACATCACTACAAATGCTCATTTCTTCTTTTCTCAGAGGCTGCAGTGACACGAGTCCAACCTGGAAAAGCAGCTGAAAAGGAACCTGTTTCTTATGGAAAATGACACCACAAGACTGCCCCACCTGCTCTTCTTCTCCCCAGTAACATAAGTGAGTTCAGTAAACCGGGTCTGCATTGTCAAATCACCTCACATCCTCAAAATATTTTGTAAACAGTTATGTGTAAACGTAATGGGAAAACTGACACAGGAGAATTTCTCTCTGCCTTTTGAAACAGGGATGGAGTCTGCCTTCCTCCTCAGCAAGCCAGTGCTGCAGCACACATCACCTGTCACCTTTAAACATCACACAAAGAAACACACTTAGACGACTAAAATGCAGAAATTCAACCACTTTTAGAGCTATTAAGAGACCTCCACATGCAACCCTCATGTCTCCAGCTATCACAAAATCCCCAACCAAGTCAGCTAACAGCTCCCAAAACACACAGCACAGCCTTCTTCTAAAGGCAGGCACGAAATCTGCTGCCCTAATGTCTGCAAAAGTGAAGTGGAGAGTTTAGTGACAAAATTACACTTCTCTGACTTTATATTAATGAGTTTAGACAGGGAGTGTTCATTTACTCCCTTGACACAGTCCTCAGGCAGCAGACCAGCACCTGCAGTGGCTCCCAGAGCCTCTCCATGGAGCTGAGTGCAGCAGGAGGAGCTGCTCCAGGAGCTGCTTTTCGCTTGGCTTGAGAGAAAACAGCCTGGGAAAGGCTTTCCCCAGCAACTCGTGCCTTACAAGGAGCCTGGGAGCACACGGTGCCAGCCCAGACAGGCAGAGGGGCCAACAGGCGCTTCTCTTTCACTCCCTTCAACTTCATACAGCTGAGAGATTTCAGCTCAGAAACTGCTGGTAACCAGATGCCCAGGAGAGGCTGAGCAGTGGCAGCTTTCCAGGAACTGCCCAGCATTTTTTAGGGTGCTCTCCCCCACCCAAACCAAGGATCATTCGGAGCACAGAGCTTTATACCACCCAGGGGCTGTTCAGCTCTGCTGCAAAGCAGCCGGAGCATGCTTTGCCCACCACTCCTCCTCCTCTAAAGCTGTCAACATTGGCTCTCTGTTTGCGTACACGCAGTTGGAACTGCTCTTCATTACGCCAAGAGGGACTGGAGCCAGCCAGACTGCACGAGGAATGCCTGCTCGCTCCTCCAGCGAGCGCTTGGAAGCGCCCACGTTTCGCTGCTCTGCACAGGAGCCAGGCAAAATAAACAGGAGCCGAGAGCCCAGCACTGGGGCACTTCTGCTTTCCTGCTGGAGGTCCCAGTGAGCAGAGGGGCTGAGGAGCCGGGGCTGTGTGCCTGCTTCTGCAGAAGCCTGAAGATACACTGCACAGAGCTTTGAGAGGCAGGAGGCGATGACCTCAAGTGTTCAAGCGTCACTGATAGTGTCAGCACTGCAGATAAGAACTATCATTTAATAAGCTTTTAACCAATCTTGGCACCTTCTCACAGACCTTCACGCAAAACTCCTTGTCAGAAAGTCCCTCCGTGCACAGCAGGATTTAACCCCCAGGTCAGACCAGAGGACTGCAGAAGAAAGGAAAGTAGCAGCGGTGCCCGCAGGGTATCCCAAACCCCCTGCAGAAGGCAGAGCCCAGCCCAGCTCCCTGCCCTAACCCACCCCACAACCCAGACAGCTTAACCCAAGCAGCCCTGGGGCCCCAAGCCTGCCAGCCTCTGGGATTCAGCGGAAACATTCCCACATTTCTTTAACCATCATAACTGATTATACCAGTGCTGTGTGTAATTGAAGTGTGACAGAGGGGCTTCAGAGCAGAGCACAGGACACAAAGGCTGTCCTGTAGCTGCTTTCACCACCTAACAGAGATGCTCACAAGTATGGTTAGTTAGCTGATGACTGCTCCGTGCTAGCAAAGCAGCCTGTCTCCATGTTTTGGCTCTGCCTTCAGGCCAGTGTGCAGGCAAAAAACTTGCCTGTCTGCACCTGCCTGGCCAGAGCTGCAGGCAACATCACTCCCTGGTCAGAGGGGTCAGCCCTGCACAGAGCACAAGGGAGAACACCTGTGACACAGCACGGGGTGGACTCCTCATACATCCTGATACCATCCAACCCTTTCCCAGAGGCCTTCTCCAGGACAACGTATCTGATTTCCAGGATGCTGGAGAAACCTCCAAGAAAAACAAACTGTAAGGTAGGCAAAGATGCTCTGCTACCCTTCCTGCAGAAAAGAGATAGAGACATGGTCAACAGAAGGCCTTTCTGCCTCATTCACACATTCACGAGCCCTGAAACACCTCCTTCCTCTGTCAGCCCAGCGCGTGTCAGTGCCCGGAGCCATTTCACTCCACTAACTTCCTGCTTGTGCTCAGGGGCTGACATTTCACAGGGACTGACACCTATTTCATCAGACCTATTTGCAATTCAGATCTACTTGCAACATCGGATCTATTTGCAATTCATGTAATCTGTACCTCTAGCGACAGCAGAGAGGGAACAGGCTGGAGGCCCCGGGCTGTGCAGAAGGACACAGCCTGCTTTCTTTGTCACCAAGGCTTGTGCTTTGTCCCACTCCTGCTGCCAGCCACGGGCACTCATGTTACCATCGTGCACGGCTTTGAAAAGAGAAATTACCTCGTGGTGGGGTCTCCTGATGCCAGGTACGCAGAATGCTTCCTACAAGCTATGCTTCAAACACACAACACGCTGGGATCCTACAATAACACAGTCTGGCAGCAAACAACGACTGCCAACTTGGAAGGAAGAGCTAAAAGCAGATGGATGCATCTGCATTAACTCAAGACAATGCAAATCTGTTTTTCTAGGAGAAGTCTGGAAGGGAAGCTGGCTTTCTATGGGGAAAGATCATTAGCAATATCCATATTTTGTGTCAAACGGCTTCAGCTGGACACTTGCTGGAGTGCTGCAGCGATTCCCAATCTGTCTCAGGCAGTGCCCAAAGATACAGAGTCAGTAACATCACCTGCCCCCGATCCCTTCCTTCTCTCCTGCTTTTCACTCTCATCCACAATTCATTGCTCCTCGGCTGCACTGGACACTGAATTGGGCAAGAGCATCTCTTGCTGATGGGACTTTGGACAGGGTCACATCTAAAGAAATGGGACCACAAGCTTTGCTGTGTCTCTGGACACACAGCATCCTCACTCGAGCTGTTAGGATGCTGTAAGCACCGCAGGGCACAGCCAGCAACCAAGGCTCTGCAGTAACACAGGCAGTTAATAATTAACAAGTGCCATCAGGAACCCAACCGTATCTACCTTGCTGTCCCGCAGCCCTTTGCAAGCTGCTGACCTAATTATTATCTCTATTCTTAGCTGCCTCCCAGGCTCAGCAGGCAGGTACAGCTGCTTCACGTGCCCCATGAGAGCCCAGGTGTGGTCCTGCAGCGCCGCTGTGATGTGCCACAGGTATCCAGCAGCACCAAAGGACTCCCAGAGGAGAGCTGGCTGCAGCCTGCAGCTTCAACCAGAGCCTTACCAAACACCAGCTCTTATTTCAAAAAGCCTCAGAAGTGCAGTACATGTGGATTTATTAAGAGCTGCAGGTGGAGGACAAGGAGGACTTCCAAACCACTCCCAAATCCAGCTGGCCCCCATCTCTGCAGGCAGAGCTGCCCGTTAACACGGGAGCTGAGCCAACCCCAAAAAGTGCTGTGTGGGGGAGACCAGTCTGCCCTCAGGACCTGGGAACAGCTCACCTCTTCCCCGCCTTACATCTCTTGTTCTGCTCGATTATCCTTGACACCTCCGTTGCCACTCACTTTGGTGCCAACCTCAGGTTTAGCTGTTCTGCTTAATAGGAGGTGAGGGCTCTGAGTTTTCTATCAAACCCTCTGTCACCGTGGGCTGCTGGAGCTGTCAGGAGCACAGCATATCATAGCCCTGCAGAACTTCACAGACAGCTGATCTGAAATTCCCCCTCTGGCTCTGGGGAACAGGCTGCTGACGCTCGAGCTATGGGAAGTCCTCCCTCAGCAATCCACATGGTGTGATGTGTGCTGGCCCCAAACTGACCCCCAGCCAAGGAGAGATGTTTGGGTGGGTGTCTGCTAAGTGTCTGCAACAGCTCTCTCACAAGTTTCTCCAAAACTCTGTGGTCTCAGTCCTGCTCAACGTCTGCTTGAAGTCATAGGCATTGCTAGGCTCAGTAAAAGGAGACAGAATGAACGTTTGCAGCTCGTTTTAGGAAGAGGGTCACTTTTAGTTTATAGGTTCATTTATTAAGCTGGAAGAGCTGTATATCTCCTCCATCTTGCCATTCTCTGAATTCATACTTCACTTGGCTTAGCATCTTCTACCACAAAGGAAGAGCATTTTTCACAATCCAGCACATCTAGCACACAGACAGCTTCAGCTACCTGCAGAAACCTGGAGCTTGGAAATGCGTGCAAAACCAAGTCCTCGTGGGGGAGAATTTGGGATGCCAAGTGCAGAGCAATTCCCAGCTTAAAAACCAGAGGGAGAAGAAAACCAGGATGCTGCACAGGAAGAGTGGCAGAGGACGATGTTCAGTGGAAGAGACAAGGAACAGGGACACAGCAGTTGCAGGCTGGAGATGGGATCCCCCCTTCTGCAGAGTCCCAGGCTGCGATGGGAGCACAGCGCGTGCCGGCAGGGCTCAGGCTGACAGCCAACCCGGCATCCCACACGTCATTCACACATGCAGGGACTGAAAGCCCACTTGTGGTAACAGCACGTCTGTTTCCGCAAGGTGGTGGCCAACTGTGAGTGCTGCTCACTTCAGCACCACCTTCCCAGTGAGCCCCAAAGTTGGCCCCATCCCCTAGCTGTGTCCTCCTACAGCCTCTGGGGCAGAAGCCACACAGGTGCCAGCATCCACAGCCTGGCTCTCCCTCAACACCCACAAATAATCCACCACAATAGGAACACCAAAAGAACACAAAATGCAAAGGTGTTCCACAGCTGCCTCCAAGCTCTGTCCCTGTTATCGTATTTCATACAAATACTTGACTGAAAAACACATTTCCTGGGACGCTGCTGCAGCAAGCTGCTACAACTGTCAACGTAAATGATGTTCTGCCAACGGCAATCTCGTGGTGTCATCTCTAATAACATAGTACTAAATCCCAGCTCAGGGAGGACGTGCTCATCTGCTGGAAGACTCCTCGGGGGCCTGCTGACTCCAGCCCCCAGCCCTGCTGCATCCACACACACAGATCCGTACTCCTCGTTCCTGTGTTTATTATTTTGGTGCAGGCACAGGATCACATGGGTCGTGGTTGCGAGACCACCACGGTAACACCGCTGCAATGACATCCTGTCAGGGTCCTAGGAAGGCTGTTGGGCACTCTTGACTCTAGCCAGCCTGGGCTGGGGAAAAGGTTATGATCTGTTATGATCTAAAGCTGCTAGAATGTTTACCTTTCTGCAGGCATGCAGGTCACACTTCAACAGACACAGGGCCAATAAATGGTACAAGGAGCAAGCACTGTGCGTGGCATGGAGGGGAAAAGTGGAGCAACAGGCAAAAGCAACCTACTGAGACCACACATCGTGGTGCCCAAACCTTTCTGCTATCCCTCCTTGAGACAGAAGCACCTGAGGGGTGAAGGGATGGCACTGCCAGATGAGATCTGTGCTTCATCTGCTGGGAGCAGAGGAGATCCAAGGGGAAAATCCAAGTTATCCCTCTGCTCCTATTCCTACAGCAGGCTCTGTTTCAGGGCTGAAAGGCAGAGACCCGCTCTCTGGCTGCTCACAACACCACTTCCCCAGGGAACGTCTGGAAATTTGCACCATGAAGTCTGCACAGCCCAAACATCTGCAGAGCTCAGAGCCCGCCGTGCTCTGCCCTGCCCCTGTACGGCTGCTGACACACAGCACAGACTTCAGCACGTGATGGGGAAGGCACACGACCAAGGGAAATGACACTTCAGGGAGGGTTTAGTGGGGTTTTAGTGTGATAGAAGGGGATCCTGCTAATTGCTGTCTCTCCATCTCCTTTATATTAAAGGCGTTTTCACAGGAACAACTCCCATCCATCACCCAACAGCGGGGATGGGGAGGGACAGAAAGAACAGCTGGGCAGAATCACAGAATGGCCTGGGTTGAAAAGGACCTCAAAGATCATCAAGTTTCAACCCCTTTGCCAGGGGCATGGTCACCAACCACTAGAGCAGGCAGCCCAGAGCCACATTCAGCCTTGCCTTGAATGCCTCCAGGGATGGGGCATCCACCACTTCTCTGGGCAACCTGTCCCAGCGCATCACCACCCTCTCAGTGAAAAAGAGCTATAGGGAAACAGACTCTTTTGCTACATACAGCCAGCTCAGCCTCACAATGCCTGGTAGGGGTAGAGTGAGCAGGAGTTTCCAGGGCTGAGACCTGCCTGCCCAGTGCCAGAGGAAGTGTTTGCATTACAACGAGCACAGCCCTGAAGTCCATCCTGAGCACTCACACTCGGTCATCACCGCATGGCACTGTTTCATTGTTCCTGCCAGCAGACATGGAATAGTTTGGCCTCTGAAATGTCTGAACAAGCAACTCAAGCAATATTGAATAGCTGTATCTTGAGCCTTTCTTCTTTTCATTCACCCACACCCCTTCTCTGATCTCCTCCAACCAAAGGACTTCTGCCTTACCAGTTTGCTCCAACTACTACCAGCTGCTTCTGAACAGGGAGTAAAAAACCTCTTCAAGCCAGTTCAAGCATCCAGAAATGTGCCTCTGATGGGAACATGCTGAAACTAAAAAGGATCAATGCCATGCCAGTCACTGCTGGAGGAGCGAGTGGCCTGCACAGGTCACTACAGCTTCCCATCTGTCTCGGAGATACTTTTCCCCAATTATAAAAATCCCCAGAGATTTAACAGGCATGTTTTTCATCACTATCAGCTCAATCTGGTGAAAAACTCAACCTCGCATATTTGTTTTTGCAGCCAGCGGGTGGTGTAGTACTGCAGGAGTGAGATTTGGGCGAGAACTCCAGGCAGAAATCTGCTCGGCCGGCTGCTGCTCCAGAAGGAACGCTTCCCATTTAACCTCTTCCCTTGCCTCCATTTGCAAAGCAGATTAAACACTGCAGAGTACAAAATGCAATTATGCAGAACAAGTTATGATGCCAAGGACAGCATATTCACCTTTGTAGCCTGATCAATATTACTTATCAATATCAAACCAGACCCAATGGCAGAGCTGTCTCTGCAATGTGGAACTACCCATAGCAAGAGCTCTCCTTGCCTCTGAGCTTTGTTAAACACAGAGAGGGTCTGGCAGGGGCTGACAATTAGATACAGAGCATTCAGCTGCTCATGAATTCTCTGCAGATTCCACACAGATTACCTCCATGACACAATCCATTGATCAGAGGTGTATTCTCAGGCACCACAGTTAATTACACTCCCTGCTGATGGATGAACAGCAAAGCCATCTCTGTGAAAATACACTGGTAGCAGAATGCCAAGCTAAAAAAAACCCTAAACAAAGACAAAAGGAGCAGGGAAGCATTACAGAGCTTTCAAGGTGAAATCTACCAAATAAGCATGCTGGGTTCAGCACGAGCAGCAGAACAACGTGGCAGAGGGACACCATCCTGAGAGCAGGGACAGCTCAGCCAGATCTGGTGATCTCACCCACCTGCAGGATGGGGATTATACAACACTGGGAAAGATGCTGGGGCTGGAGACCCCCTGCACGAAGGCTCTCAGCTCCCTTCCCCTGCCCAGACTTGCTCACCACACTCTTGGTTTACAGAGAAAAATGCACAAGGAGGCTGAGGCCCAGATAGGGATGCAAAGGACAGCTCGCATGCAAAGCCCTGCTCAGTCTGTGTCAACAGCAGAAATCCCAGATGACAGCGCTCACAAATGGCACAGAGATCTCTGGAGCCTCCCCACAGCTCGGCAGCGAGCCAGCCACATGCACACAGTGCTAGCTGGGTGTCAGTGTGCTGCTCCTCTGGACCCTGCCCACTATGCAATCTGGGGTAGACACAGCCCTGCTAACTATTCCATCCTCTGACCACTTCTTTTGCCTTCTTCCTCTACCCACGTCAGCTGTTGCTCATCTTCCACCTTGCCCTCATACTTACCCGGAACACACACACAATCATCACAGAATGGCTTGGGTTGGGAGGGACCTTAAAGATCACATGCCCTGACACACCTGACCCCGCCAGCACCTTACCTTTCAGGACACTGAGAACTGCATCGTTGCTGTAGCGCTTCCGAGCAGCATTGCTGGCCACGCAGTGGTACACCCCAGCATCACTCTCCTGAACATCAACGATCTGGAGGACACCATTTGGAAGAGTTATAAACCTGAGTGAACAAAAGGGAGAGCATTAGTCAGGATACGGCTTGCCTGAGCTATTCATCAGCTCGAAGCTCTTTTATCTCTGCTTTTTCTCCTGCAGAAGTATCACTTGCAGGTCCTGGTAACCACAGCAGAGTGGGTCTGAGGCATCCTAGCAGCTGAAAGAATGAGTGGTTCTTAAAAAGCAGCAGCTGCAGATCCATCCATGGTGCTGGTGCCTTCACAACAAAGGATCAGCTTCTGGGAGACCAGGGCTTTGCTGGTACAAACCAAACACATTGCAGAAAATAACATATACACACGTTCCTGCCTACAGATTCGTGGCCATCTAAGTGTGCAAGTGCCTTTGCACACAGAGTCTGCTGTGAACAGCCTCACTACTTACTTTTCACGAAAGATTGGTAGCCAGAGGAAAAAAAAACATCGCAAAGAATCTTTTTCCTGCTGCATCTCATGTATGCCAATGGACCAACTGACACACAGATGCACCTTCACAGCCCAAAGCAGCCAGGACAATGCTCCTGCAGCGAGCAGCTGCCTGAAACCATGCCATTCCTGGGTTGTGTTGATTACTTTTGTTCTCCCAAGAGCTCCTGGCTTTCACAAGCTGGCAAACTTACACCCAGGCATTCAGTATCTCCCATTTGCCCATGGGGTACTTCTGGGGAACACCTCCAAGGAGTGCAATGGCTACATGGCTCACGACATGAACACAGTCCTTGCTGCATTATGCTGAACAAAGCAGATGATTAGCAATTAGCATAAAAGTAGGAGCTGGCTGTCAGCATCTCCATTTTCTGCCTGGATTCCTAGATGGCAGCCTCTTTATTCTTGAACGCAAGGCGCAAAGCCTACGTGATCCTTTTTAATTATATATGAGATCCATTTTTAATTGCAAACCTCTATAAACAGAGCTGCCGAGCTTTGACAGGCAGCTCTAGGTTATCAGTCTTCATTATGAACAGGACACATTCAAAGACAATTGCTAAGGGGAGAGACAGCAGCTATTCCACAGCAACAGCACAAAGACAAGTTACAGCCACGGATGCCAGCCCTTCCATCCTCAGAGATTCCCAAAAGTAGCCCTGATATTAGTAAATGTGGTTCTCCAGGAGGTGAGCCCAGCTGGAAGGCCAGGAGCATGGAATTAAAAGGACCTTAGGAGATGCTCCACCCCACATAGAAGCCATGGTCACCAACAGCAGCTCACCCAGTCCTGCAAGGCCTTACATCTCTAGCAATGGAAATGGCATGCCTGCCCCAAGCAGTCTGTTCCAGAGATGAATATCCCCTCTGCAAGTCTAGTGCCCAGCCTGAACCTCACCTGCCACAGTCCGAGCTCTTCACTACTTGTCCACTGCACAGCAGACGTGGAGAACCTAACAGAGCTCCTCCTGTGACCATTCCGTCACTACATGCACCATCCTACATCCTGATTTAAGAATACAGCCTTGCTGAAGCTTCCCATGTAAGCAAGGGCAACTGCCCCAGACCCCTAAAGCCCTGCTTGCACTGTTTCCAGGATACTTTTCTCAGGATCAAGTTCCACGGACCCTAGAGAAGGCAGCACCCTGAAAACCCTTATGAGGATGCCTCATTAGGGCACAAGAGGAAGAAGGCAAATATTTGCATCCTCTCAGCACTGGAGGGAATGCTTCCCACTGCAATAGTATTTATTTTTGTCGTGCATCTGCTCTTTGAGTCTGTAATTAATATCAACATATTTCAAACACTACGCAAAGCAACTCACAGCCACACGAAAGAGTTTCCAATTCCGTATCACAGAATCAGGGAGGCTGGGGGGACCTCTGAAAAACCACCTACAGCCTTCTTCTTCTGGGGTACGGCTCAGCTAGACCAGGCTGCTCAGGGCCACGGCCAGGAACGTTCTGAGCATCTCTGAGACTCCACAGCCAACCCTGGGTAACTTCTGCCATGGTTGACCATCTTTGCAGAGAAGAATTTTTTTCTCTCACATTTAAACAGAATTTCCCAAATTTCATTTTGTGCCCTCTTGCCTATTCCGCTGGCTCCTCACTCCTTCCTCCTCACTTGAGGTATTTACACACACAGATGAGAACCCTGCCAGTCATTCCCCAGCCTGTCCTGGCACACAGGAGGAATTTCCCTGGGGACAGTTCCCTGTATTGAAGCCTCTTAGGTTCCTGAGAACCCATTTCTCCAGCCTGTCCCAGTCCTTCTGTATGGCAGCCCAACACACATCAGCCACTTCCCTCAGGTTTCTATCACCCGGAACTTGCTGAGGGTGAGCTCTGTCCCACCATCCAGGTATTAATGAGAACGTGAAACATAAAATACCCAGAAGTGCCTTCAAGCTATTCCACAAGTTTACAAAGCTTCTTCAAGCTCCTTGTGATCCTACTGTGCCCTGTCTTACCTTCTCCCCAGTACACTGCTGCCAGAACTGACTGCAGATCATGCAATCTGAGGGACATGTTTATGTGCAGACCCATAAAGACCTCCAGTTTTTAGCAAGCATTCATTTTGGCTTTGCAGAAAACAATCCACAATTTGGATTTTTTTGTAAAGTGCTCCAGAGCCCGAATTGCAAAATAATTCTGTCTTACACCCATGAAGAAATTGGATTCTGTCCTGAGCTTCAAAAGGGTGGGAAAGGGGCTTTGAAAACATCCCTAAACAACCCAAAAAGTGAAGAAGCACTTCAGCATTTTTCAAGCTCAGCCTTCAATACCTTCAAGGTGACACCACACTGGAGCCTGCGTGCAAGATTGACATGAGAGGGGATAAAAAAAAAAGCTCTGCTCAGTTTTATCAGTTTACTGTGATTGTTCTATCTGGCATAAAAGAAACCACGAGCACCAATGTAAGAGCATTATCTGAAAGACTGAATCTACAGCCCCAGAGCCTGGTTTGTGTGCATCCAACGTCGCTGCTTCAGATCATGAAGTCACTGCCCTGATGCATGCCTGCCCAAACGACAGTGTTCCCACATCAGATGTGTGCACAGGAGGGAGTCCCCGCTGAGCAGGGGCCGGACTGAGACCTCCTCCTTCAGCAGGGGCAGGGATGACAGAGGTCTGCTTGGCAGCAGTGTTTCCTGGAATTCACTTAATTCCTTCCAAAGCTGGTTATATTAAACCCAACAACAACAACCAGACAACAACAACAAAGCAAATCCTTCTGAAAAAGCGTATTAGCTGAAACATGATTTAAAAAGCAAGATCTGCAGCTAGAGATTACGCTCTGGTTTTTACAAGGAAAACAATTTTCAGGCTGCCTGTGTTGAAAGCAATCTCTGAGCAAGTAATTTCATGACATCCATCCAGCTGTCTCATTAAAAAGCCATTGCCCTATCTGCGGCACACTTCCCTCTGCCATCCCTTCTTTTGTTTTGTCTTGCTTTTTTCCCCCTTTGCTTTTTTTTTAATTAATTTTTGTCTCGTTACAAAGCACCAGCTTTGCATGAGCCCTAGAACTATCAGATGCCACACTTCAGAATTAAGGATGTAACAGAAACTGTTTTTGTTGGAAAATTATTCCTGAATCCTACATCCCTGTCTCCTTTCCATCCCCTTTCCACAAAAATGACAACAAAACAAGAACAAAAATGGGTTTTTAGAAACTAAAGGACAATGCAGTCACCAGTCCTATGCAGGGCTGATGTCTACAGATCAGCTATTACCCAGCTTATGGTTTATTCCCTTCCCCCACCTCTAACTGACTTTCACTACTAAAAGTAACTTCCATGCAGCAGGACACTTCACCCTTTCCCCTAAATACAAAATTCAGGGTCCTTTACTAGATGACCCCCATACACTGAGTAAAATAAATGGTTACTGAGCACACACAGAGCTTCAGAGGAACCATTAACACTGAGATGAACCTGGGTGGGAGAACAGTGAAGAAAATGTACGGCTTTAAAATCACCACTGAGACTAACGAAGAATGACACCAGGGTTCTGCCAGGTACAGCCAGCCCCTAGCACCATGTCACACAGCCAGCTGGGGAAACGTTCCTCAAGCCAAGACCCAATGCCCCAAAAGGTTTCCACCTCGCTGAACTTTGCACAAGACCTGCCCCAGGCAGCCCCTACTGCAGCGCTCTGCTCCACACACACGTGGGCCTTCCCAGGGTTCAGGATCTGTGCTTTCAGAACTGCCACGATTCTCCACTCGCATTTACACGGCCCGCTCTTCAGCTCGCGTCGTCGTTTCCCTTGAACTCTCTGGATGAGGAGTAAGTGGCTGATAAAAACCGTGCTGAAATTGTGCATCCTTGCGTGCAGACCTTCCAGACCACCAGAGAATTGAGGCACAGGTCTCATTTAATTACTTTGCTCATTAGGCAATTTCTACCCAATTTCATATCTACAAAACTATTATAGACTGAGCACTCGGGTCCGCTGTAGCAAAGGCTCCGGAAGAAGAGAGAAGTAACAAAAGGAAGGAATGGTTTTGTTCTTGTTGCTATTTTTGGCTGTTTGTTTGGGCATTTTTTTGGTTGGTTGGAGGATGTATGGGGGAAGACTTACTTAGTCTTTGTGTTTTATCAACTAATTTGTACTTGCCTCCAGCAAGTCTGCTCTTACAGCACTTAGCTTTCAGTTGAAAACTGATTCATACCATTTCTCTCCTCGCTGTACCTTTTTAGGAAGGCCTTTCACACCCTAAGTGGTCAAATTTGGGATTTTTTTTTTCTTTTCTCCTCAAAGAAATGGGAAAACAGTTAGGGCATCACCTGGGCTCTTCTGGAACAGCTCCGTGATCCTTCTCCCACGTGATGACGGGGGAAGGCAAGCCTTCGATCCGGCACTCAAACCGAGCCATGCCATTTTCTTCCACTGTCTGTGACTCTGGCTGCTGGAAAAAGCGTGCCAAGGCTGGGAAAAGAAGAAAGGAAGGCAAGTTAGGAACTCTGACCCTGCCGAGAAACGCAAACCTGGTATGATGCACAAGTTAAGAGAAGACTGTACAATATAAACAAGCCTGAACTCAATTCCTCCCTTTTCCATGCTGCACAGCAGTCCAAGAAGAGTAAATGAAATGTTTCTGAAATGTTTCAACCTGCAAATTTGCTTTTCGCCTCATTTTATCCTTGAAGGTGACAGTGGGAGAGAACACAGGAACTAGCTGGTCCTGCCAGCTGTGCTCCTAAATTGCTTCTTTTGTCTGCTCCTTTACTCCACTAGGGAACAACACACAGAATGAGAAACAGAAGACGAGGAAATGCCACAGCCCTGAGAAGCACGGGTTCCCCCTTACCCTGTGCCACGCTCATAGCCCAGATTAACAACAGGTAAGAGGAAAAGCGAAGCCAGATGTCAGCTTCCTTGATCAAAACAACTGCCCACAGCTTGGCAATGCCGGAGCCACGCGTGTACACACCTTACTGTGGTGTCAGCCTGAGAAGGGATGTACAAAATACATGCCCTATTTTAACCTCGGCGTATTCTCAAATGCCATGAGAACTTTCTTTCACTTCAATAGTTATAATGTGTTTAAAGCATCCCGCTGCTCAATGCTGCAGTTGCAGTGAATTCTCACAGCAGCTGAATGCCAAATGGGGTTTTTCAGTTCAATAAATGACAACGAAAAACATCTTCCTGGAAAAGTTTGAAAAATAATTTAATATAAGGCCTCAGTTCGGGCAACAGCTTTAGTATTCCCAAATACACACTGCAGAGCACCTGAACACAGAGAATTTCCAAGAACTGCATGATCTTTTAAGCTCACGTTACTACATTTTGCTGAACCCCAGAGTTTAAAAGAAAATCCATCAAACACGGGCGCACTTTCAGGTTGGCAGCATCAAAACAACCTCCTCCTCATATCCTTAATGCTCTTTCCTGTTATACTGTCCTCATCCTAGGAGCGAAAACAAGAGCACTTTGTCAGTCTCCAAAGGCTCAACATGCCTGGAAATGGCATGAAGGGATGCATGAACCCCTCTAAAAAGATTAAATCTGTCAGCATCTCTGTTCCCTCTGCTTTAAGTCGGGTCACCTGTTCCTCTTCCATTCATTTTTAAGTGGCATAATCCAAGCTGATACAACAGGGCCCCAATTTTTCCAGCAGCTATAGAGGAGCCTCCAGAGAACAGAAACCTTACGTGCAAACCATGGGCTACAAACAGCAATGCCACTGCTAACAGCAGCAAAAAGGTTTGGTAAATTGCAGCAGGCAGTTCCTCACTCTTTGCTCTCCCATGTGGCAGCAGGCAAGTCTATTTTACACGGCTTGCTAAGAGGTGCATGGTGTTCAGCATCCCAGGCTCACCCCTGCACATTTTGCCATGAAAGGCAAAGGGGTACAAAAGGGAGCAGTGCTTTCTGGTCCCTGGGGTTACCCAGAGCAGCAACCTGTCCCAAAGCAAAGGTCTGCTGGCTACTCCTCCCCATCCCCTGCCAGACCTGTGTCTGCAAGCCTGAAACACACTGCTGAGAACCAAACCCTACCCTGCACCTCAAGCCAGCCCCAAGCCTGTTGGGCTGGGCTCCAGCACGGCTCTCCAAAAGCAAAGAGCCAAGAAATGCACCCATAACAGATTTCTCATTACGGTGTGGAGGAGTGTGACTAACCAGTGACCCCGACTAGGAGCGCAATGTCCTGAGAGCTCCATGGCTGCAGCATGTGAAGCAAACCTTCATTTGTCTGCTGGAGCCTTCAACTGATAGCTCTCAGGGTGGGACTGGGAAGCTGGGCAGCTCTGCTGCCATCCTGTTACAGGATGGACATCAGGAGACAGATTGCTGAGGACATCCTGGGAAAGAAAACTACTTTGGGAAGCTCTGGGAGGAGCAGCCTGCAAAGTCAGGTACTGCCTGGTGAAGGACAGAACAGCAAGGACCTCTGTGTGCAGAAAGCGACACTAAACCAAGGTAAGATAAAAGGAAAGGTTTGTTTGAAGCAGGGCTAAGCAAGAACACCAGATTTCAGCACCAGTGAGATTCAGGTAGACAAAGACATTCTGTCCAGCTTCATTGCTGCTCCATAAGTACCCCCCTGCACCAGCTCAGAGCCATGACCACAGCACGCTGCCATCCTTTGTGTTCCCCCTTCCATGATCCCAAGGGGTGCTCAGGTGGTAAGAAGGAGGCAGCACGTGCCCAGCACCTACGGAGTAGCACAGCCTGGGCTCAGAGCTGTTCTCCAAGCTCACCCTAGAATTATTCAGCATGGCCTGTCCTCCTCCTGTAAATGTTCTGGTGGAAAAAAACTTGCTGCAGAAGTTCTGCAAAGTGATAGGTTTCAAAGGGGGTAGGCATGGAAGGAAAACAAAGCCATGCCAAGCCACAAAACAACTCCCAGCCCTGTTGTACTGGTTACCCTGAGCACCTTAAGGCCGCTCAGTAAAAATGACGGAAGTCAGGTGAGGAGGTGCAGGAGCACTGCAGTGCACTGCCCCCAGCAATGTGCCAAAGCACCGCTCTGCAGCGGATCACACCAATCCCTTCCCACTCACATGCTCAGCCCAGCTGGAGCCAAGCTGTGTGCCAAGTCTCCCAGCCCAGGGGTGCTGGCAGCATGGGGAATGCTGCATCCTCCCCCTCTCAGCAGCACAGGAGGCCCCTGAGTTTGGAAAGGCTGCCAGGCAGCAACACTACACCCGAGGCAGAAAATGCATCCTATGCGAGGAATTCGGCCTTCTGAAACGGGCTCACTGCTCTCTCACACAGCGCTTTGTCCCCCAAGCCTGTGTGCTCATCCCCTGTCTGCCTTTTGGAATTATCCCGAGGTGCTTCTAAGATGGGGGGGCAACTAGAGCCCCCACTGAGATCGTATACACTGCATGGACAGACTGCTCTGGACTGCTACATGGGATGGGGAGGGAGAAGGGAGACTGCAGCATTTGCTGTGTTTGGTGTGAATTGCAGAGGAGGCAGAGCCAGAGCTCAGTCTGCAGGGCTGGATAGCAATGTAGGACCTGTGCTGCCCAGCTGACCCCTGCAGGGCTCGCTCCTACAAGCACCAGCTCCCTATCTACTCCAAACAGCACCCAAAAGTCACATCCACAGGCAATCCACAGCCTGTGCTTTGATCCACTGGATGTTCTCTGGCCAGACTGGTGGGAAGCAGAGAGCCCTGGAGACCTGGTGACGCACCTAGCATACAAAATAATCAGTATCAAATCCATACAGTGAATCCTTAAAAATACAACTAAACTTCTGTCTTTCAGAGACACAGCGTGGCACAGAGAGCTCTCTCTGGCGAGAGGAGCCCATGCACACACGTGCACCTCTCCCTGCTGCAGCCTGCACTGCCAGCTGCAGCACCAAGCCTCTCCAGCACTGCCAGCAGCCGCAACGGCGCGGGCCTGTTCCCTCCAGGCACAGCAAACGTTTTCATCTGACAGCTACAATTACTGTAATTTTCCAGAACCTCCCTTGCACAAAATGTTTAAGCTAAATTAACAGCTTTAACAAATCTTCACCAATGTAGTTATTAACAGGTAGAAAGCTACACCTTCCCACAACGACAATAACGCTCCTTGGTATTTCCACATGGGAGTATGTAGGGCTTGGGGAAACCTGCAGACCTAACCCAGCAGCCCCAACAGCTGAGCTCACAACAGGCACACTGGCACCAAGAGCCACAGTGCGTGGATGCTGAATGGTGATGTGGGTCTCAGCCAGTAGCACACAGGGATGATGAGCAGCGAGCTGCAAGGGGCTGTTGTGCTACACATTTATAGAGCAAAACACAAGCTGACACAGAGGTGACAATGGAAGGGAAAGGATGGAGGGCATTGCAGTGTTGTTAGGTTCTCCTGGAAAGCACTGCTGTGGCCAAGGGATCAGGGCACCTGCACACGTGGCAGAATGCCAATGGGTGCTGTCCCCTGCTCATCACTGCTCCTTCATTTGTCCCTGGGTCTCCTCTGCAGGCTGTGGCTGTCCCCAGCAATCCACGGGCCGACCCAGCAAAGGACAGGTTGGAGGACAGGCTGCACCTATCACACGTGTGAATGTCTTCTCAGCAACTCTGAAGGAGGGCTGCCTCTGAGGCCACCTTGATTACTCAAGCATGGGCAGAGAGAACCTTTCATGTCCGTGCACGCAACAGCAGGCTTATGCATTTTGGCAGCTCCTGTCAGATAAGAGATGTGGATTTCTGCACCTCTCTCAGTACTCACCTCCAGCAGCACACAACTCAATCCCTCACAGCGCTTCCCTGGACACTGCTGCCAGCAAACTGCCCAGCCTCCATCACTCCAGCCCTCACCAGGGACACGTCTGTCTGCCCTGGTCAGGCTCTCCCAGTCTCTCAACTCACCTGGCTAACATGCTCCCTTCCCAGCCACAGAGCCAGCACAGCAATGACAGAGCTGCTCTCAGCTTTTGGAGTTACTGGGAAGGTGCATCTAATTGTGTAAAGCACTGAGAAAGGAAGAGAGAAGCAGAATGAGTGTCCACCAGCCCCACAGTGCAGTCTGGGAAGGCCTGTCCCAGTCCACCTGCAACTGCCTTGGCACCAAGTTCAGCAGATGCTGGGACCCACAGCTCCAGTGCCACAGTTTCTTCGTGGTACTCTGCCCATATGGGGCAAGCCAGTGGTGAATGAACAAAGAAACAAGTATGAAAAACCACAGGAGATGAATTGATGTTATGAATACTAAATGTTCCTCCTTGTCATCGCAGTGCTGTGTGGTGCACAGAGCCCCACAGTCCAGCACAGGATCTCCCCTGTGCTGCAGACCAGGAGCACAGGCTGATACATCCTACCTGCTAAACAGGTTTTCTTCTGCATGGTATTGATCAGCAGTGCCCAGGGCAGTCAGCACAAAGAATAACTCTGGCTACACGTAAACAACTTCAGACAGACTGCTGTATTCAGCCGGCAAGAAAAAAACAGAGCCTGCACGATCCTCATTTGCAGCAGCTGAATGCTAATGTGGGAAGTGCCTCTGCCCAACCCACGGAGCAGCACACAGTCAGAGATGAGTTTCATTAATAATTCCCTCACTGCTCTCCATTCAGAAGTGAATGTTCTGTCAGGTGCACCCCTTCGCCGTAGCAGCACTGTCCCTGTGCAGCTGCCTGGTAAGAAGGTGTATGAGTCCACGTCAGGAGATGAGCTGGGGGCTTCACCTGGAACTCCTTGGTGCTGGGAGGAACCCACAACACTCCTGGAAAAATCCACAGGGAGGAAAAGGCAATTTACGCCCATCTCCCGTTTTTGAGATGTCTTCACTGATCTCATTGATGAAACACAAAACAGTACAACCAAATCCAAAACAGGAGCACAGAGAGATCCTCTGGAAGGGGAATGGGTCCCAATTCAGGGTGTCTGGGACAGGGGGAGGAGGAGTTGAGTAAACCACCAGTACTCACGATGCCTTTTCCACTCCGAGCCTCCCAGCACTGCAAACAATATCTGTATGCAGAATCCTCGACCCTCATGAGATCCCCAGTGGTCTCTGTGTAGCACGAGTGCTACGGCATCGTCTGCACGTTCACCTACCATAGCTCTGTGCAAGTTCAAAAGCATCTCAGTCCTAATTTCCCAAGACTGGGAACGTGTTTCAGGCTTGCATCTCACGGCGTGCTGTCTGGCTGCGTTCATCAACATTTACATAGGTCTGCACTAGAGAGAAGTGTTTTTGTTGTTTGCATTATTTCCTAACCTCTCTTGTTCAGTAGGTCAAGAAACCATTTATTGGCACTCTCATACTTAAAATAGCTTCAGTAGCCATTTCTGAACACAAAGGAATTTTATTCCTGAACAAAGATTCAGTGGCTCAGATCTCAGAGTCTTGTTCTGAGCCTGAAATGAAAAACAGCCTGAAGAGCCCTCTTTCATCTCTTCCATTATAAGGAGACATTTGCCTCACAATTGGTCCCGACACCAAGTGGAGCCACACTCTTTGACACACAGACAGATGCCTGTCCCAGCCTCAGTGAGCACCGCCCTTCAGCGTCTGCTGCTGCCCCTGGAGCTCTGAGACTCGCACCATGCTGAGATGGGGTACATTCTGCCTGTGGGAACCCCCCACGCAGAAAGGGATGAAGGCTGCCTGGGAATATAAGTCCAAATCTCAGTCTTGGGGAAGAAAGGTCCCCATTATGGGCATTTCAGGCCACGCTGATACACAAAGATGCCCTTATCTGGGGTGCTACAAGCAGACTGCTCTCTTGTGGTACACAATGCAGAAAAGCAGGGGGCTGGACACGTGCCTCCAAGCTGGGACAGGCCCAGTGACATCCAGGCACTGTAGAACTGTTTTGGCTTAATTGCCTTCTTGCCACACCTGAAATTAACGGCACTACGTTAAGAGAGCATGCTTGGGAACTGACATTCAGGGCACCTGTCCCATCCAGGACCTGGTGCCTCCCCTGGTCCCACCAGGCACGTTGGGAGCCCTGACACGTGGGCTCTCAGTAGACAAGCTGCATTGCCAAAGATTAAGCTCCTGCTTTTCTGCCACTCACTGTGCTAAAGCCAGAGCTAAGACTTCACAAACAAAGGCCATCAGAAGAGGAGACATTCAACATCCTGTCTGTCAGAACCCCACAGCGTAGATGAAAGACCCCAAGGCCTCCCTTGGTTCATCAGGTCTTAACTACTTCCACAGTCTATCATTTTCACAAGACCACATTCAGACACACTAAAGCCATCAGTTGTCACCAGACATCACAAACAGGGAAAGCAGCAGATGCCCCAAGAAGGCTGTTCTGATCTAAGCCAGGGGGAGAGAGCAGGGACAAAGGGGAACTGGGACCACCTGAGCACAGCCCGGCCTGTTTCCAGCATTTTCTGCACTCAAGTGGACACACACACCCCACCTGACCATCTCCCAGTGATCAGCTCTTTCAGCAGCATAACCACGTTGTTCACTCAGGGCAGATCCTGATCCACTGCTGGCTCGTGGCACTTACCTGGGAGTGTTGCACGTGAGGATAACACTGGGTCAAGAGAGACACCACAGCTCATCTGTGGGCTGTCCTAAACCCCACATACACATCATAAACAGAATTTCAATTCATAGACGTTAGAAAAGAAAAACAAAAAACCCACTTACTTGAAAATCTGACTGTGGCCGTCTGGCTGGTGACAGCCCCTAGGGAGCTGTGGGACACACAGGAGTAGTTACCCTCAGCATCAGCTCTCTCAGGGTATTTACTGTCCTTTGCCACGGCCTGTGATGAGATGAAGAGCGATCCGTTTGGGAGCACATGCAGATGTTCCTGCTCCACTAAAGGAAACCCATTCTTCTTCCATGTGATATTGATCACCTGCTCAGCAGGGGCCACGTTACAGTCCAAAACCACGACTTGGTTTGGCTCCAGTATCACCTTTGCAGGACCAGCACTACAGCTCAGCTCCACAGAATCCCCTTCCAACAGCCTCCCTGCAAAGACAAGACAGCATTCCTTCAGGGGTTGCTCAGCTTGGTTTATAACATCCCAGTTGTACAACGAGTGTGCTTAGGGATAAGACATGACATTCAGACCTGTAGTACGACCAGCACCTCCCACAACACCTGTGAGCTACCTTCTCCATCTCTTAGGCTGCAAGCACAGCCTTCACCACCTCTGCTGCTCCCCACCATGCCCAGCAGCCACCTATTCTATCCACACTCACTTTTTCCATCTCAGGTTCAAGCGCAGAACAACTGGAAGTCAGAGATGATGCAGTACGGGCCCCAACCCCTCCTTCACCTGCCAGAGCTGCCCATAAGTAGCAAAGACTCCCTCCCCCCTGCCCACAGCCTCCTTGGAAGGATATCCCTGCTGCAAACTGACAGCCCTAGGGGCAGCCCCACATTCTCAGGTAGCCCGAACCCTCGGGCAGCAGCGTGCTGCAGCCGCAGGCAGAGCACTGAGTGGCCGCTGCCTGAGCTGTGCTGAGCTGTGCTGAGCTGAGCAGGGCTGGGGCTGGCCTACTTCCAAACCCACGTACTCGTAGGAGAGCTCCACCTCTGAAACAAGGCTCAGCATTTCCTAAAAGAATACTGCCATTAATAAAATGCATTTGCCGTTAGAGTTCTCCAGAGACACTAAGTCAATGTTAGCTGGCAGCGCTGCTTCCACACACCAGCAATTTCAATCTCTGCTGCACTCAAACCATCACCATCCACTCTTTTTATGGCTGTGCTCCAAATTATTTTGTCACTGCTCCAATCAGAAATGTTTCCTGCCTCTATAACAAGTTTATCAACACTGGATATGAACCACATGGCTCCCTGCCCGTCTCCTATCGCAGAAGGCTACAGATTAATTTTATAGGAATTCAAACACTCTATTAAACCTGCTACTACCTACTGCTGATAAAAGGGCTGCCTCTTAAAAGTGCGTGCGTTAAGCATGCAATTAAGGGGCAATGACACGCAAAATTACACGTGCAGGGAGATGGAAACTCTGGGTGTCCCATAAGCAAGGGCCTTGCCCTGCCCACACTCGGGGCTCATTTGGTGCCCAGCCAAGCACACAGGGACAGGTACTCATTAGGAGGCTCCAGCTTTCTCCGTGCTTTGCCCCTTACCTCCTCCTTTGAGCCACTGCTGCTGGCAGCGTCACATCAATGCATCTTGAGCAACAGGTGGCTCAAGCTTCACACCAGGCACTCCTGCTCATCGCTCTGCAAAACAGCCTGCATCTCTGTCCTATTTTCTGCTTTCCTCAGGCTTCAATTTTAATGGTATTTTGCTGAAAATACTCCTCCTCTCACCAAGGCTCAGGGACAGCTGGCAGCTCCAGCAGCCAGGAATAGAGCAGAGCTCTGTGGAGTTGCTTCCTACGCCAGCACAGGTTGGCAAGAAGCAATTATCAGCCTCTCAGGCTTCTGCCTTCTGAGAACCAACCTGCTTGCAGTGAAGTCCAAGCAGACAGCAGCACAGCACAAGAAATACGTGGTGGTTTTTTTTTGTTTTTTAATATGTGGTGGCGTTTCTATATCCCTGAATATCACCTGGATCTTTTGCCCAGAGTCAAAACCCAGCAGGATCCATGCTGCCAGCTGAAAAATGAAGCACTTGCACAACTCAGTGCCAGGCTACCCAGTTCAGGTCCCTCTGCTACATCAAGAGAGCAGAAACAGTTACTGGAGGGAAAAGTATCAGAAGCTGAAGGCACAGCCTGGGAACATGCTCACCAAGGCACGTGATTACACCACAAGCAAGGGATCCTCCACAGGAAATCAAACGCTCTCTCTGCTGCCAGAATTAAGGTTCGGTGCACATGCTGAGCTGCTCATGTGAATGCTGTCTCACTGGACAATGACAGGAGGAGATTGCCCCAATGCTTCACCCAATGAGTGTACATTTGCACAAGAGCTTTAAGGAGTCATCACTCCATTCCTGGAAACCTATTCCTACCACGTAATCCACCCAGTAACAGCAGCAACTAACATCCAGGGTATCAGTGTTTCTGCTTGCACACATGCACAGCAGTGCCAAGCGACGCAGCCTCCACGCAATGCTGAGAGATACTGAACACTCAAACCACTGCCCTTCATCCCAGGAGCACCGTAAGCGCTTCCAGATCAAGAAGCCAAGTGAAAGCCCTGGTGTGCACACAACCTGTGACATCAGGTTGCTCGGACACATGAGCACAAACTGCCCCAACCACCCCTCCAACCACCCTGCCTCTTCAGCCCCCAAATGCTGCAGGTTCTGGGAACAAGCCCTTGGCACACACTTGACAGCAAGTGCCCAGAACTCAGATGGAGCACTGCAAAAGCCCCAACTACACTCCTCATGTTCAAAACATTGTATAAGCACTCCCTGATTAAGCAAAACATACCTTCCAGGCTCTGAAAACGTAGGAGGAGGTCTGGTTCAAAACACCGCCCTAAATTAGCAAGCATGACAACGAGATAAAAAACCCTTTCAAGGAACAGGATCAGAAGAGTGTAAAAGAAAGATAAAAGACGTATGAGATCAGGAATGTTAACTGCTTACAGAAGCCACCGACTCTTTCCAGCCCTCATTCTTCACCATTCAGTGACAGAAACAGATACAACCCCACTTAAACAGCCCCACAACAGCCTCCTGCTCACCTTCATCCCATTACCTACTGGAGGGAATGAATGAGTGAATGCAGAGTGGGGATTTACTGGGAGAGAACAGAGCTGTCCGTGTCCATCCACTCCCAGCTAACCAGCAGAGCTCACACGGGAACTCACTGAAGCCAGCAAATCACTGAGCCATACCAGGACAGCCATTAGTGGCTTCAGGACTATAAATATACATGCAAATACACACATCCACGTAGGTATGTGCAGCATCTATATGCACACACAGAGTTCTGGGGGAAAGCAAACACACTGAAATATTAACGTGCCCTGAAATGGAGGCCCTTTGATGCAGCAAGGTAAGCGGTTTGCTCCCATGAAAACCATATTCTCCTCTGGCCCCAAGTGTTTCACTCTCCTGTGTTGCTAATACCAAGGCTACACTACACACAAAAACAGCTCAAAAGATAAAAATGGTCCTTTTCCCCCAATCTATTTCATTGCTTCCTCACTCCCACTACCCACCCATCCTCCTCAGCTGCCCATGCCCAGTGAAATAAAAGACAAAGTCTCCTGCTGAGCAGCAAAAAAAGCCCAAAACCAAACCCAACCACAAAGCAGGGCCTTGCAGACAAACACAGGCTGTAAAAATTTTGAGGCACTGTCCCTGCCAGCAGCAGCCTTGATTCCAGACCCAGCACAGGCAGCTACAACCACGTTACAGCAGCCAGCATCCTCCTTCCCAATGCACGCATCTCAGTGCACAGACAAAACCAACCAATCTCCTTTCCACCAAATGGAGGCAGAAATTGTCCAACTTACTATTGAAGAAAGGGAAAAGAATCAGTTCTTCTTCTTTCATGACTACAGAACTGTAAATAACCAGGTGAGGTGTGAGCCAGCTCTGACAGACTCCTGACGTGCAATTACTTGGTCAGATGCAGGGCCCTTGGAGCAGTGTTTTCACATCAAGAGACGCAGCACTCGAAGCCCATAAATCTGGTGGGAGCTTGCACTCTGCAGCTGAGTCTGGCACAACACATCACTGGTCTCTCTGTATGCAGTTATTTCCCTGCCCTGGGGTTAACCACCTAAAGGAGGAGGAAAGACCTGCACGAGTGAGATGCTCGTCCTGGTGAAATTTGGGCTATCAGCAGTAAGCACGTCCTTGAGCACAAGCAAATAAAAGATTACTGTTCAACAGGAGACCAATGGCTTCATTTGGAGATGTCCCAGCTTCAAATGTGGCTCTGCCATTAACTCAGCAGGCAAACCCATCCCAGCTGGGCAGCACAGCTCTTCACTGGCTGGGCACAGTACCTCCTTACCACAGCCACAACTTCATTTCCACCCAGCAGCCCCTCATCACAGCCACAGCCTCGTCCCCATTCCAACAGGTTGTCCCAAAGACAGACAGAAAGGGACTCTCTGGGGAGATGTACCACCTTGTTGGACAAACCAGCTGAGCAAGAGGAAGCCAAGAAGGTTTAGGCACCTGTAAGGTCTTCTTCAGGACTGAGCTGGGCACAGCAGACATCAAGCCAAGGACCAGGTACTGTCAGGCTGTACCCCACCACGTTCACTTAGGGTTACATCCAAGCAGACAGCTTTGCACACCCAAGCACCCGCCCACTGTACCTATTACATCAGCTGCCTCAGTAAAAGAGAGCACCTCTCCAACTCTTGGAGCACCAAGACTGAACAGTGCTTCCAGCGGCACAGCTACCAGGCACCATCACAGCTTGCTCACATCTGATGTCGTGCAGCAGAACAGACTCTCACCCAGTGCCACAAGAGCCCCAAATCCGAGTGGGGCTCCGCAACTCCCAGGGTCCCAAGGCACTATTGGCTCTGTAATCAACCCCAGAACATTCCTACAAACATGGGCTGGCAATTACAAGGTTTAGACCCCCTCTTTAAACGCAGGGTGGGCATCTTTAGCACAGCTAAAACTTAAGGCCAAAGCTGTTTAAGCAGAGCTGCTGACAGTCTCCAGCACCTCTAAACAAAACCCTCAATGCCTCCAACCCAAAACAAATAAAGCTGCACTGAGCCAGACAAGACCCGTTACAGCACAGGCCTTGGGAGATTAATACTTCACAGGGAGCAAAGTACAAGGGTTTCGGATCTGACACTCTTCCAGAGCTGACATCACTCCTGGCTCTTGGCAGCCAGAGATTTTCCTGGGGAGCTGCTGTGCTGCAGGTCCCACAGTCTGGAGCCCGGCCAGAGCGTTTCCTATTCCACACACATCTGGCACTCTGGAGCCCTTGTGCACCTTGTAGAGCTGCAGCCAAAGAAAACCTTCCCAGGAGCAAGGAAAGCAGCACGGGCAGAGCGCTGGTCATTGTTGTCATTGTGTGTGTTCTGTGGGATATGGGCTGGAGAAGGGCTGCTCCGTGTGCCCCGCATCCTGCACGAGGTGGCAAGCATTCAAGAGGCAGTTTAAGCCTCTGTGCTGTCACCCATCTTAATTTATGTATTTATTTTGGATGCTGAACTCGTGGAACTCAACAGTGTAATCAATCTCATTGAAGTGGGAGTGAACAGCACCAAAGAAAAAGCACAGTTATTCCTTAACAAAGGGCTTTCCTAACTATCAGCAAGCCAACTACTGAGCTGCTGTTCTGCTGCAACCTCACCTTCTGCTGATGCTTTTCAGACACTCTGAGAGCCACAGAAAGTCTTTAATTTCACACTGCCTAACTCAGGGAGCAATTGTATTCCCATTGAACTAACACAGAGGGCACTTTCTTTTTTTTGAAACCTTATGCACTGACAATTAAAAGTCATCAGCACGGTCTCAACCCATTTTCTGGGATAACTTCATTTGACAACGAGTAGCCCAGAAAGAAATGTGATGGAGATCTCAGCCTGTGCACTCAGCACCCAACTGCAGGGCCCAGGGAGCACAGGGTCGGAGCTCCAGTCCTCCAAAACATTTAAGCACCATGTCCATGACCTCCCTCAGCCTCTGAAAGGTGTTGTGCACCTGAATCTCAGCATCCCTCTGCAGCAGGGACACTCACTCAGGCAGCACAAGAGGCTCTCAGACCATTCCATGTCACCCAACAGCCCAGCACTGCCAGCAGCAACACAGGGGCAGGGACCTGCAAAAACTCCCCCTTCCTACAGCTCCACTTCACTTAATTATAGACATCTTTGCATCTAACAGTTCTCTTCAAGGCTTGGTGGCTTCGGGACATCGATCCTAACCCATCCACTTCAGAGTGGTCCATTATTATCTTTTCACACGTACACAAAGCCCTTCCATTTAAAAGTTAAATTAATCACAATTCATCGATTTGTTGTAGCATGCTCTAAATGCAGTTCATCCTAAAGAACCGTGCTGGGCAAGAGCCCCCTGGCTTTGTTCTGTTCAAATTCCTGCTTAGAAACAAGAGAGCAGAAGGGATGGCATGAAAAAACCCAACGCTATCTGAAACAAACACCATGTCACTTTGCTGTTTATAGGCTGTATCTGAAAAGCCTGATTTTATCTAAAGCTGTAATTAAGGTAAATAGGTTAATGACTAGACTCACTTAGATAAAAGCAAAGGCTGCCGAAGCTCCTGGTAAATGAGTATCTCTGTGTATAAATATCACATACCAGGCATCAAAGAAATAAAGCAGTTGAAAAGGTTTCCATCTAAGTGTTTTTAAGGACGTTTCTGATGCTCCTATCGCTGAAGCCAGCTGCAGCTGCTCCTTTCAGCCACCCGAGACCACAGCCACCAACCCACAGTGGATGTCTCCCTGCTGGCATTAAGGTGGCCTTAGAGTCCAACACTGAAGGGCAGAACTGGTTTCTAGAAAGGACTAGACACTCGTGCTTCTGTGCAAGCATCAGGTTGGCTAAAGCATCTCATCTACAGATCACAACAACCGATCGGGACGAGCACAACACCAGATCCTCAGCTCAGCTTGGGTTCACTGAGATGTGTCATTCCAATGCATCCCCTGCAAACAAATGGTTCAGAAAGATTCAACAAATCGATAGCACTAATAATTTATTCATTGTGTTGAACTGTCAATAGCAATCATAATGTTAAAGTGCCTGACTCTTACACAAAGGTGAAGCGTTTCCATTTCCTTCTCTCTGACCCCAGGAAGGCTTTTGAAACAGCAGCTGAAGTCCAGAGAGGACTCTGCAGAAGCCTCCACCACCGAGCTGTCATCCTTTTCTTTTCACAAGTTAATGAGAGCAAGCTGAGATGACCTCTGCAGAAGCTGCTGCAAGCGTTGGATGCATGGTGAACTCAGGACAGAGCCTTGGGTTCGCATTCATACATTTACAGTGCAGAGACATTAAAATTACAAGCCTGAACAAACACACTGGAACAATAACACATCAGAGTCCTGTAATTGGGCCCTGAAATATACTTAGCGAAAAATACAGACCAGCTGCAATGTTGGAAATGCTCCTAATGCAATCCAAGGTAATTATTGGTAACAGACCATCAAACAAGTGCATTAATACGCTCTGATCAGAGAGAGAATCAGATGGGCAGTCTGGCACAGCAGCTTGTACCTGCAAATTATGTAAATGATTGGAAAGAGCAAAGCCCCAAAGCCCTAGAAACACTAACTGTAATGAAAGTTATTAAATGCTATTTTTGTTACCCGCTGGTGTTAACATTATAGGGCCCATTTGCTGAGGTAACAGTGGTTTTGCTGGCGAGCAGCAGGCTGACTTGAATAAGCCTGAGATTTGCCATTTTAAAGGGCTCCATCAAGCTAAAATAACTGCCTGGGATTTGCATGATTTCCTGGACAACATTTAAACACTTGAGGCATTTTTTCCCACCCATGTTTGAAAGGAAATCCACTCACGTTGCTTTTGTTAGAGGCAGAAGTTCCTGTTTTCATTTCATGCACCATGTACACGTTTGATCTGCAAACATCACAGGAGAGTCTGAAAGGATCTCCTGTTACGACGTTATCTATTTCTGCACTTGAACTATTTAAGTCAAGCGCATTTTTAGGACATACTTTCATCTTTCAATGCTTGAGAAAGCTAAAAACATGCAGCGCGATGCAATCTGCACTAACACCTCTTGAGAACAGTCAACTAGAAAGTAATACTATCAAACAGAGGACACAAAGCTCTTTCACCTATGGGCTACAATTAAAACTCAAGTAGGTTTTGTGGCTGTTTTCCTCAGCAATTTCACATAATCCAAAACATGAACAGAAACTCAGTGGATGGAACAAGGTCCAGCACCAGCGAGGGTCACCCCACAGCCCCTCACCACCCTACAGGGCAGCACCACACTCAATTCCAAACCTTGGGAGAAGAGATGAAGGTGCAGAGGAACGGCACAGCACAGGGATGCAACCACTGCAGACAGCCCCGGGTGCAGGAGGACACGCAGCTCAGCAGCGATGCTCAGGCACAGAGGATGCTGCAGCCCATGGCAGAGCTCACCCCAACATTTCCACCATGCTCAGAAAAATTAAAATGATATTTTATGGTTAATGGTTCGAACGGGACCTGCAAGTCCTTCCATTTACAACACAAATGCCAATGACAGAGCAGCAGATGGTCAGAAACACTCCCCTAGAATATTCAGGCGATTCTACTTGAATCCATGCCCAAATCATTTAACCTTAATGGATTCTTTCATTAACAACCAAAGAAAGGGAATCTGGTTGCCAGGACATTAAAATCACTTTTTCAATTATACCGTTATAAAATCGAACAAATTAGCTGTAATTCTTAGCTGAAGCCTAAATGAAAGCACGACTTTATGAAAGAAATGAAAATTGATTTGGATTAGTGGGCATCAAGGGCTTTTTAAAAATTAACAAGATTCTTATGACTTCATAGCATGGATGGATTAGCTGGAGGGTTTGCTGCCCCGTGTTTGGTACCTGCCAAGGCACTGCAGCTGGCCCCACAGCATTTGGTACAGCAGGTTGTAATCAGACTAAGGCAAGAGGACGCCAAGATTGGAGCTGGAACCCAATGTGCGGAGAAGCTGAGTGGTGCCCAAACTCACCTGTCTGACCTGGCCCAGCTGGGTCTGGCAAAAACTAGGGAAATGAGAACCCCAGGGCTGCAGTAGGATAAGGATTGCAGGCTGTATTGTTCCATTCCGGGTGGTCTCACTCTAGGATCGAGGTAAAAGAGCCCACAACCTTAATGCACGGTACTTAAAAAACAACATCAAAAAAAAACCAAAACAAGTAAGGATAACCATAAGAAAATCATTCAAAAAGGAAAGTGGAGCTGTAACACTGGGCACCAGACACAAGGAAACTACAACGCAGAGCAATGGGATCACACTATAAAGGAGAAAAATGATCTTTGTATCGCATAATACCAGAAAACAAACCTGGAGGCTTTTATATCTGCACTGGATCAAGTGTTGAGGAGTTGGTGTTTTTTTTAATTAGAAAGGAAGGCAGCACTGCTGGAAACAATCCTGTTTTGAGTGCTAAGATGGGATGTTCCAGCACACACTGCACTCTACACATCTGCAGGACGGTGTGGTGCTGGGAGCAGCAGCCAGAGCTGTTCCCTCTGTAAGGTAAATGCATCAGAACAGTTCAAAACCATTTTCATGAAATCTTGCAATACAAAGCACTTCTGACGATTCCCCTTTACGAGTCAGCATTTCGTCTTTAGTTATTTCCACTCCTTATTGCAACACCGTGGTTGACAATCTGCAGCAGTGAAAGCTGGCCTGAAAAGTTAACCTTTGAACAATTCTGAACGCTTCTTCTTTGCCATAATCACGCTGATTTGTCACCCTGCATCTCATACGCCACAGGGCAGCATGTTCCAACCAGTACAGAGCTCTTCCCTCTGAGCTAAGCTCTGTAACACAGCCCGTGGGGCTCCATGTGCATGTTTGTAGTTCTTGTACAGAGCACATTTTAATACAGAACCTAGCAAGCTCCACGTGTCTGAGAGATCTCTAGCGATCTGAAAAACAGAGGACCCCGTTGTTTTCTGATACAACAAACAGCAGGATTTGGCACAGTAGAATTGCAACTACATAACCAAACACACTGCTTGCAATGAAGAGGTCATGTCTCATCTGGGTTTGCTGTTTGGAAAGCCTCAAGACAGAGTGGTTTGAGGACAGCCCCAGATAAGGCTATCACTGCCAGTGAGCTCTCTGTAAGGCAAAGCAGGATTGGCTTCTCCAATCCGATGCTTTAGGCTGAAGGTGACTTAAGCAACGTTGCTTCACACCGCTGCAATGGAACAGGAGAGTGCACTCATCAAATTACAGTGCTTCTGTTGAACGGCAGCAAATGTCAGGGTATGGAACAGTGATTTCCAGCTAAAAGCATAGGACCTTCCTGACCCAGCCAGCCAGCACAGACGAGCACACTTGACCTTACCTGGGAAATCTGCCCTCCCAGGCTCACTGCTCACTGGTAGAAGCTGGCACTTCTCACCACACTGCACACACACCAGCACCTCTCTGTCCATCAGCTGGGACTTAACAGTGCCAAGGGGCCTTCTGCACAGCCACTGATTGCCTAGGAGAAGCAGCCTATTATTATAATTATTAGTAACAATTATACAACTATTATATATGTTAATATATGTCAACAGAATAAGGATATTAACATATTCTCTACAGGGTATTCCACAGAATTAATGAGATCTAGTAATGAGACTAACCTCTCTGACATCTTGCTGATGCTTATTTCTAAGCAAGCAACTGAATTCAGCACACATCTGCTCAGGGAGAGCAGCAGGCTGCAACTAACTCAGTACCCATAGGTCAAAAGGACGCTAATGCTGAAGAGCAGAGGTTTGAGTCTTGCTTGGAGCAGTGATGGAAATGGTAGACACACATTTGCTTCTGTTACCCATGCTATCAAGCTAGTACCCTCTTCCACAGGGACTGGCAGACAGTTCTGAGCAGCCATGTCTCAAACCACACCAGCTGTCTGCTGCAGTGAATGCCAATCAGCCCCTGAGAGCTCACTGCCTTTGCCATACTAATTCAGGCGCTTCACAGGGCCAACCTTATTTGCAGTCCCACCTCTTCCCCAAGACCTTCAAGCCTGGCATGCTGCAGGCTGAAGAAGACGACTCCAGTGCTGTTAGCAGGACACAGCTCTGTGAGCAGTTTCAGTAGGGTTCCCATCCTCTGACATTTTCTCATTGCTCTCAGGAGCCAAGGAAAGAGAAACAAGCTCTTCCCAATGCACTGAGGCCAGGGGCAGTCTAAGACCAGGGAAGTGCTCTTGGGACAGCCCCAGGACTACACAGGCAGGGCAACTGCAGTGCTATTTTGCAGCCTGTCTCCTCTGCAAGCTGGGCAGCTCCAGAAGAGCAGACAGCTCACAGCATTTCAGCAGCACACTCTAAAAGCCCTAACTCTGGTGTAGCGAAACCAGCAGCAAAATTCCCCCAGACTGAGGGTGGACGACTCAGCCCTAGAGAAGTTCAGAACAAAAGCAGCATCTGTGTCTCCCCCATGAGCCCCACAGCACACAGCAGTGTGAAAACAGCACTCGCTTGGACCCGATGCTGCCCCTCAGAAAACGATTTCAAGGCCGTTCTCCTCGCAGCCCCCACCTCTGAGCACACTTTCACCCACTTCTACACTGGTGACTTGCACGGATACAAAGAGCCCCATCCCTCAGCTGCTCATCTCCTCCTGCTGAGTACCATTACCCCAGCACAGGACAGAGTACACAACAGGTCTGCCTGCACACTGACAGCCTCCAAGGAGCACTGCAGAGGAATGGGAAGCGAGAGCACCTCGCACTGGGAGCATTCACTGAAAGACATGGGGCAATGTCTGAGGTCACTCTGAGAACAAAACCAGCCAGGAAAAGCCCCATGAGCCCCGGTACCCTCAAGCACACAGAGGTGGACAGGGAATGGCCAACGAGAGACTCAGCCTGTCCCAAAAAACACAACGGTTAGAGCAGGTAAGAACCTCCCTGGGGCTCTCATCCTTCAGCCTTCCTGTGACCGTTGTGCCCTGTTAAGCTGGCAGGTGAGTCCCGTGGACACCCAGCACACAGCAGGCTGCCAGCACCCTGCTCCAGGTCCCCCCCGCAGCGTGAGCCAGACAGTGCTGTCAAAGGGCAAAGAATACACTCTGCAAACAAAGCTTCTTTGTTCCTCTAATTTTGTTCCAGTTAAGTCAGTTCAGCTGTTCCATATAACCAGTCAAAAAACATTCAGCATTTCCCAAAGTATTTTAAGACTTCAAAGTTCTAAGTTTTGTTTTGACACTTTTAAACCGCAATGGCATTTTTTTTCCTTTACAGATTTTTTTTTGTATTAAAAAATAAAGCTGTTTAATAAATTAAGCTTTAAAACAAGCACCGCTGCTCTACTTTTATCATGGCTTCAATTAAAATATTGTTTCTTGAAGACAGTTAATGACTTCTGAAGGAAAAAAAAGAAACTGAGAGCATTACAATGGGAATGTTTTCAATGGATCCCATTCGTTAAAGCTTACAATTAAAAGCAAACTCCAAGTGGGACACAAAAGCAGGGCACTGTGAGTCGGCCCAAGTCACTCATCTGAACTCAGGACCTTCCAGCCCTAAAGGAATTTACTCACCCCTCCAAAAATAAGCTCTCACCCATACCCACTGCTCATCCTTACAGCAGAGGACATCCATCCTCTGGGAAGAGCCCCATCCACCCTTGGGATGGGTTTGTGACCCCAAGAGAGGTGGGGAACGGCTGCTGGGGAGCACAGGAGGTCCCCGTGGGTCTGCGTGGAAGGAGATGCTCGCAATTATCTGGGTTCAGCAGAAGCAGTAAGAAGGGTGAGCACAAGCAGCAAACAGCTCTTCAGTGCTCACCCATGAGGAGAATGCAGGAAAGGCACTGCTCAGATGAGTGCTCCTGTCAGGAAAGCACCGGCACAGCTCGGGGACCAGTCCTGGCCTCAAACAAAAGCTGCCCCAACCCTCCCTGTGTAACATCAGCGCTGCACTCATGCTGATGCTGTCTCCACACCAAACCGGAGTCAGGAGAGCAAGCAAGGAACTTGTGTCTTCAAAAGCAAACAAAAGAGGGTTCTAAGAACTCATCAGCTGCTCGTGCTTACAGCACGGCGGGTGTTGGGAAGCGAGCACACCTCTGAGCGCTTCTTACAGGCAGCACTGCGATGGCCTGGGCCGGGCCAGCTTCACACTGCCAGCAGCACAGGCACTAATCCCTTCATTTTGAGGCCAAAGCTCCACTCACACAGTTCACAGTGCAGCCCACAGCCAGCTGTGTCAGCACGACCCAGAGAGCAGGATCAAGCAGCCGTGGGGAGGGAGCTTTTAAGCGCGCAGTGCTGCCAAATGCTTCATATCACAGCACGGCCTATTTGCATTTCTGCCTTGGGCCCCATCTGTAGCTTCCCATCCATGTAAAAGCTGTCCCCAGGGACAAGGGAGGCCACTGTCCATTTGTTCAGCGCATCTCAGGCGCATCCAGTTTCAAATGAACTAGGTGGTAAAACTCCTAGCACTAATCTCTGCGGCACAGTTCTGAAGCTCCTGTCACCTGGGGGCAGAGAAAAACCCAAAGCCACAAAGCCGGGTCCAGCGGCTGCGTGCAGGCAGTGCCTCCCAGCCCTGCCTCTCACCACCTCCAACACGAGCACTCTGCTCTCCACCTACTGGGAAATGCTGATTTACACTTTGGTTGGGGTGATCTTGTGAGGTGGATCTCCAAATGCAGCCTCAGTTAAAAATCGCTTAGCAATAAGCACATGAGGAATAAAATACCTTCAAAAAAAAACATTATTGCATCCCGTGGCAGAAGTCTTAATGGGTCGTATTTTTAGCCCTGCAACAACCTGAAAGCCAGTGCTGACATACTGCAACACTGAAACTATGTCACTGCAAAGCTATTTCATTACAAGCCGCAGCTCTTCTTGCGCAGACAATTTCTTCCATGAGCCCAAATGAGGCATGCAGATTTTTCCAGGAGCACACACGTACGGCAGCCAGAAATGAGCTCAGAATGTCACTTAAAATTGAGAATCAAGAAAAAGAATGCAAGAAATGCAGGCGACCAGTCCCTTTCAACACACGTGTCTCAGCAGAGGTCACTGCAGTGACTTGGAGCTGGAGGAGGGCCAAGGCCCCGTGCAGGCGCCTGGCTGAGGTGGCACCCAGGCTCCACGCTGGCTGCAAGAGCAGAGGAGCTCAGGCTGAGACCACACATCCTCCTGGGCCCCTTGGTACCTGCAGCAATGAACTGTCCCACACAGGGTGCCCCCGAGCTGAACACCAGCCCTGTGTTGCACCTGAAGCCCTTCCCCTTATGGAAATGGCAATGACCTTTCTGATTCAGCATGACACAGCAGCTCTGTCAGGCTGCAGGCAGGGCTGGGAGCAGCTGAACATCCTCCTGTTCCAAAGATCAAAAACCTGACCTTGATGAAAAGCTTGTGGTTGAGACAGCACACAATAAGCAAAGGGTGATGCTGGCCACGCATGCTTTGCAGCAGTTGTAGTGTGGATGGCCTGCAAGCCTGGATCTCCAAAGACATCAGTGGCTCTCAGCCTGCAGAGATAAATGGTACCATGCTCTTCTGGAAGCTGCTCACCTTGCACAGTCCTGGAAGAGCTGGAGTGAGAGCACTCACACAACCCTTATCTCCCTCATTAGGAGGGAAAGAAGTTGCTCAAGGATCTAAAACTTCTTCAAATCAGATGCAAAACTGTCTCGGGAAAGGTATGTTATCTGCCAGCAGCCCAAACCACACCTACCCGCACGGGATAAGAAAGCCATTAGTAAAACCAATGAGACTGTTACGTGGCTATAGTTCAACAGTTCCCCACTGTTTACTTTAGGAAATCTACTCTTGAAAGGTCTATAAAATTATACACTCTTGATATAGTTTGAAAACATTGCTATTCGCAGGGATTTCTGTTCCTTAATAACTCACATCCCCAAACCAGTAAACACCAGCTTATAGGAAACATCTTTTGTTTATTGAAAGTGAGTTGCATGTGGGCATTTTAAACAAAAAGAAGGTGGGAGGCTGTGAGGAACTGACAGATTCTGTTTTCCACTTTCATTTTGCCTTGTGTCTAAACAAACAGTTCCTAACAGCTTTGTTTTCCAAACCAACTTTCTCCCAGCTGCTGCCTGGAGCCGCAGAAAGGGAAAGCGATGCTCCAACCCTGCAAGAATTACTTGACTTTGCACACTCACTTCCCTCAGCCCTCAGTGTGTGGTTATGCCAACCACGGGGAGCGTTGCCAGGAAGAAGCAATGGCCTTGTACACACTGGATGGCTTCAGCTACAAAGCAGCACTGGCAGGGCTCAGCCAGAGCCCATGCCATGCAGGGGGCACAGGGACAACCAGCCCTTTGCTAAGCACCCTGTGCCAGCTTGCTCACTAACAGACCTGACCTACTGCCTCCTACCCAGTCACCACGCACACCAGCTTGGAAGGGGGCTCTGAACCCATAAAACAACATAATTAAGGGCAGCACAGAGACACTGACCCAAAGATCCAAGAAATCGTGTTAGGGTTGAGCACATCTAATGCTTCTGAATTTTTCTTTATCTGAATTCTTTATCATCAAAGATCCTTCTCATCCCTCTGCCTTCAACTGCTGAACAAGGAGAACATTCCTGCACTCCTCTCCCTTCTTGCTACACAGTTTAGAGTTTTTTAGACTCTATCTATCTCAGAAGCTCCTTGCCTACACAGAGAGATGTGGCAATGCTGCTAAGGCTTTAGGATAGGAATAGCTATAGTATTAACAACACTTTGACCCCTATTTCTTTCAAATACCAGAAAATTCCTCATACTTGATCATAAATGGAGATATGTCTCCATCAGAACCCCAGAGACATTGTGCAAACACATGGCTCTCACAGCCCTCGCACATACATCACTGAAACGTGCCCCATTTCAGCCCACAGGTTACAGCCTTGTTCTGCGTTTCTCGACATACTTCTAACAAGAAGAAGAAGGGGAAAAGGCCAAAGCCCTCCACACCTGGGTTGCTGGAGTTCTGCACTGAGGCATCCCACACAGGCAGCTTTATGGCCACAGATGGGGCTCAGCCCTTGTGATCCTGCAGGGAACCCCATGGCACCCACAGGACCAGAGAACAATGCTCATGCACCCTCCCTTCCCTGGGGCCTTTCCCTTCCATCCCAGCACAGCAGCTAACTCTCCCTGACAGCACATGGATTTCACTGCTACTCACAGCACAAATAAAGTAATTAGGGCTGAAACCTTCAAAGCCACTGCCACTGGTAATGAGATTCTGCAGTTCACCTGAAAGTAAAGCAGGATATGAAGAAGGGGCTTTACCTGCTCCACCAGCACCGTGTACCAAACAGCCTGGTCTATCTACATCATCCTGCAGCTGAGAAGTCCACGTGCCAACACAAACCTCAGAAAGAAGAGCATTCATACACAGAAACCGATGGCGTGAACATTTGCCAGTAAAACACAAGCTACAAGATAAACTCTGATGTTTTAATCGGTGACAGCCCTTTTATCTTGCTGTGTTCTCTGCAGAAAGGCAGCAGATCACACCTCTACTCTTACCTGAAAAGCCATCGGCAAGAGAGGGCTAAGAACCAGCTCCAGCTTCAGCCTTGGCAGGTACTCAGAAATGTGCACATCCATTCTCTGCTCCCCCCACGCAGCCCACCCATCCCAGAGCCCCAGCAGTTGTCACCTCAAGGAGAAGCAGCTCTCACATGCTGCAGTTAGAAAGTCACCTACCCCCAAAAAGGGAAGTCAGGCTCCTCAAACTCCTGCCAGCAATCCAGCATTTCCCAGGTAATTGCTCAAACCAGGAATTAATGAGAAATAATGAGCCAGCACACAGGGGAAGAGAAGACAAGGCAGAACAGCAACAAAGAAAACTAATGTGAAGTGTGCTTTAATAGCTCACTGCAGATGGTCTTCAGGCTGTATCACCCTGAGAGAGGCTTCAACTCTGCAGAAAGATGCAGGGTGCACCAACCACACTGCACAGGAATGCAGAGGAACGTGGCAGAGCTCCTTCCTTGCGGAGCACACTCTCTCCTGCAGCTCCATCACCACCTGTGCACAGTCCCTGGGCACTCACAGAGTTGGTCTGTGCTTCCTAGCCTGTGACATGGGCTCCCTTCCCACGTGCACACCAAGCTTGGCCTTATCTTGCCACGCTCCCGTCCTTCTAGTTATCGCTTAACCCACAAAGGCACGTTATCAGTACAGCTAGTCAACCAACCCTTTGTGGACAATAGCAGATAACCTTCCCAGGGACTTGGTCATCGCAGGACTCGGCATCCCCTTGGCACAGCCTCTCACCTACATCAGCTCCAAAAGATAATCTTCAACTGTGACTTGGAAAGTCAGTTATGACTGAAAACAATGTGAGCCCATAGCACTCAGGGACCATGCTTCGAGGGACAGACAGACTGCCCACGTCCACAGCTGCTGGGATGTGCGAGGAGAGGCAGCGAGGAGCAGCACCACCTCCTGAGGACTGCTAGAACCAGAGGTCAGAATGGGGGGAAATCCTGTACCAAATGTGAACTTCTATCTTAACAAGAGGAGGAAAACAAATTTCACAGCCCCAGTTCCAAAATCCTCACACCCACCTCGTTATTTACCCCTCCAACATCGACAAGTGCTGTCAGCACAAGGTTCTTTTCAGGGTATGTAAACCTCCTCTTTTTCCAGAGCTGCAACCAGTTGAAGCCTGACAGTTCGAGGACAAAGCACTGAAGGAACCGGCTCCATCTGCAAGCATGTGATTTCAGCTCCAGGTGCAGCACAGCACAGTGCCTGGGGACCAATCCTCTGCTCTGGGGTCCCCCTGCACCCACAGTGACACCTTTCCCTCCTGTCACTGCACCTCTGCTTATTTCACTTACCAAAATCAAGACCAAGACCTCCCTCCAGGCAAAGATTTTAGCAAAACAGCCCGAATCACCCATTTTTTCCTGCAGTGCAGAAAGGCTCTGCCCCCATGCCCCTGACTGCTGGATAAGCACTATGGATGGAGGCTGCTGTGGACCAAGGAACACAACCTCATTTGCTAGTAAGAAGAGATTTATTTCCATTAATCTAGACTAATTACTGCTGTTTCTCTCTTAATGAGGTCCTGTGTGCCTCAGCACATGGCATCAACAGAGAAGAAGTCCTTCTCTTTAGAAGCAACTTCTGGGCACTCTGAATGGCACCTCCACCTTCGCAGGAAGGTAAGGATGAGGACGGTGCCCCTCCTAAGAGCCATGTGCTCTGTGGGAGCGTGGTGCCATCGCTCTCCTGGTCAGGTCACTAACAGCAGCACAAAATCTCTTTGACTTTATCCAACTTTTACTACTGCTGAGCAGGGATTAGCATTAATTGCGCCCATCCCATATTAGCCAAGGATTATTTGTGAGGCACCAGCCTATAATCACTTGCATTTTCCAGCAGAGACCTTACGCACATCGCTCGGATAGCTAGCGGGATAATCCAAGTCACATTTTTAACAAAATCTACATAGAAACTGCTCATCCACACCCCTGTCTTCCCCTTTCCAAAATACCTAATTAGTTCAGCTTAGAGAACACCATAAAAATTAATACTGTGAAATTTCCAGTCTAACAAGTTTCTGGTGAGAAAAAACTATTCCCTACAAGGGCAACATTTTTTAGGTTTTTTTTTTTTTTTTTAACCACAAACTTTAAAATACACCAACAAGTAATTAGTCCCAAGGCATTTTAATTTCTGGGCCTGCACATACCACACACACACCGCTGGGTCTGGCTCCTGGCCCCACGCAGGAGCCATGCTGAGGTTTGGCACGCAGCAGGGAACTGATGCCCACTTCCCAAAGGCAGCAAGGTCCCACCATTTTTTGGGATGCACCACTGCTGCTTCAGGCAGACAGGCAGGCTGCAGCAGGAGACGCTGACACCAGAAAGCATCTGTTGCGATGCATGGGAGATGTGGCCAAGGATAGGAGGGGCTGTGCCACTGGGAGAGGGCAAAGCCCTCCGTGGGGCCAAGCTGAGGGAGCGGGTGCCCTCAGGACTCAGTGGGGCAGAATCACAAAGCCAGGCTCTGAAATAAAGCACCACAGAGATCTGCTCTGCTCAAACACCGAGCTGCTGGGAAAAACCAGGCCTTGCACTGCTGCAGGACGGCAAGCAGGTGAGAGCCAAGGACCTGCATGCATCCAGCTTAGTGAAGCACAAGTTAACAAGGAACTCGATGGGTGTACACCGTGTGCAAGTGCACGCTGCTGAACGAGGACACCTCGAATATGGGACAGGTGAGCACCCACTTCTACCAAAACAACACACCAAGTCAGACGAGTGTTGCTCTCCCTCGAGCACCAGCAGCACACCCCGACTCCCACTGCCAGCAGCAGAGCAAGGCAGGCAGACCTCGCCAGCATAAAACCTACAGATGTGTCCCAGGCGGTATAAAAAACAAAGCACAGAGCGATGTGATGGCTGAGCCTCCTGCCCTCGTGCTCAAGTGCTGCTGAAGCCTTTCACCCCGCATTTAACTCCCTCTGCTGCTAAACAGTGAATCCTGGCAGCTGCCACAGGCAGTAAGGAAATGGGAAGTGATTTTCTGGCAGCAGCTGGGAGAAACTTCCTCCTCTCCCCACTCGGCACGTAAAGAAAAGCCCACAGCAGCACTTGAGGTACTGCTGCCCACCAGATCTCCAGCAGCACGCTCTCGAGGAAAGCCTCCAGACAGGGAATCCGCCCTTCACACCGATGACATTTGACTCAAGGAACTCATCTTCTCCAGGAAAGACTCTTTGTTTTCACCATGGAGAAAGAGTACAATGGAGAAGAAAGAAACACTGACCCACGAAAAACTGAGCTCAAGAGTCCTGATCAGTATTTTGATTTCCCTGTCTCAAGCTGCAATCAGTACTGACACAAAGTGAGCCTGGGGGGCTGCAGGGGTCAGTCCACCCAAGCTACCAACACTTCTCTCTCCATCACAACAGTTGCCACCAGTGGCAGTCATTTACACGGCTAATAGCCAGCGTGCATCCTCCCATACCCCAGGCAGGCTCAGCTCAACAGCAGGACACCTGCGTGTCCAGATCCCCATCCCACCACCAGCACAGCCCTGGGCGAGCACCAGCATCTCACGCACGAGCTTTATCTCCACGTAGTAACAGGTTTTGTCACATCCCAACCCACTGAGCATCAGCCTGACCATCTGCTGACCCCTGCCCTCACCCCACAGTGAGCTGCACATCTCCTGAGGAGCTCGGTGCTTTACCCAGAGCCAGGCACGCCAGGGGGATGGGCAGGGCACAGACAGACCACAGGCATGCAGGTCAGCTCAACAAACAGGAGGGCTACGTGAGGTATCCTGGTAAAGCAGCACCGGTAGATCCAGAAAGGTGAGAGCACACTGCATCACAGGACATCTCCGGAGAGGTAACAGCACTACGAGGCGTGTGTTTCTCACTGAACTCAATCATCTATTGACAGCTGACTCAGGAACTCTGAAGCACGCACAGCAGAGGGAAGCAGAGCTCCCCAAAGGAGCAGCTCATGCCACCCCACTTCCCAAACCCTTACACTGATCAAGGTGGGAAGCATCCCAACCCAAAGGGAAAGTGGTTCCAAGGGACAAGAGCAGGGAAGTAAGGGAGAGCAAGGGAGTGGTGCAGACCCAGTGCAGGTGCAACACCTTCACATGATAGACTTTAACTCTCCCACCAATTTGGACTAAGAATATCCTCTTCGGATGCTCCCAATACACCGTTCATATTAACAGCTTGTCCTCAAGGAACCCACACAGTGTGAAGCCTAGGGGAGAAACAAATAAAACCCAAAGCAAGGAAACACAGAACAGGGCACGTCACGCAATCACTCCATTAAATTTAACAGGGCAGCACCAGGCAGCTTCATCTACAATGCAGATGCAGATTTTTAAATAATTTCAGAAGCTTTGATATTCACGTTCCAGCGGAGTACGGTAATTGCTCATCATAACAGCCACAGAGTATGTTTATTATCCGCTGACATAATAAACTGCATCGTATTACTCTCTGCTGGACTTCTCAGAGAAAGCAGATCCCTATCACAGCGGCAGGATCCTGAGGATTAAGGGCAGAACGGGATCTGCCTCGCAGACACCAAAGGCGCCGGTGCCACCAGCAGAGCCCAGGCCAAGGCCCCGGGCTGTGGGGGCCCTGCAGGTCCTGCCAACGTTTGAAGAGGGACTGCAGACAGACAGACACACAGCACGTCTCCTTCATACAAAACCCTGCCCATACCACGTCCAGTTACGCTTCAGAAAGCAACAAAATTGCACCAGAGTTGATTTTGGCCCAACATGTACTTGGCAAATACTGATAAGAAGGATTTACCATATCCCTTCCAGTATTACAGCTGACTATAAAGCAAACATTTGCTTCCTACAGATAACAAAATGACTACAATCGCTCTGGGTCTAGAAGGTTGGGGTTTCTTCCTACACCTCTGTGAAACATCAGCCTCGGTCCTCCCGCAGGTACCCACTCACCTCACACAGACACACAGCCAGGGATGGGCTATGGATGGATTCCAGCAACAAATTAGAATCAGATTAAATATTAATCCCCATCTTAATTATACAACCGTGACAAGGCTTAATGGTCAGGCACTCATTTAAACAGGAGAGAAGCGTGCAAAGAGTGCAAGCAGCATCTCTGACACTGCAAATGCCTCAACTCGTGGGATTGTTCCCCAGGAGGAGTTCCAGCCTTTGGGAAAGGAGCTGCGAGGGAGAAAAGTTCCAGGCTCCCAGTGAGCGACACAGCACCAGAAGTCAGCTCAAACCATGAGCTGACCCAGACAACACAGCCCCATGTCCTCGGGGCAGTTACATGCTGATGGTGAGCCACATACTGAACTCATTGATGGACACACAGAAAAGAAGTGTGCAGCACCATTAGCTGTCCCCAAGGATGGACCTTGAGGACAGCAGAGCAGGCAAAGCAGCTGGTCTAGGACGACAACGGGCACTGTAGTGCAGCATCCCATACGACACCACAGTTTTCCAGCTGTAGGTGCCCCTGGTGCACTGGGCTGCCAGTATACACAGGGATGATCTCCTCCCTTCTTCCTCAGGGAAATGCAGATTGCCAAACTTTTCCTTTTTGAATTATTGCTTACTCTACTTTGAAGCTGCTCGTGCACCATCCGCGACGCGCTCACCCCGCACCGGGCCCCCTGCGGCAGATCAAACTTTCTGCAGCTGTCAGTGGAAATCCTGCTGCAGAAAGTGGGAGAAACATCAGAAAACGAGCCGGTTCTGCTTCACTTCAGACTTCAAGGTACCAAAAAGAGAGGGCATTAAAAAGGGAAAAGAAAAAACTGCCTCTCCATATGGAGCTGCGCGGAAAACAAGAGCACAACCGAGACTGAACTGCTTCCGAGTGCACCCATGAGGGTTTTTTGCCCCTTAAGCCTATTCCTGCAGGGAAAGCTGCCTCTGAGCACACAGGCAGAGGGCTTTTGGGGCCCGGCTCACACCCCCAGCTCGTGCAAGCTGGCACAGCTGCCACATCCCCGCAGCAGGGACGGCTCTCCAGCCTGCTGTTCTCCAAAGCACTCTGTACCCAGCGAGCCTTGAACTTCGGCTCAAAACACATGGGTTTTGGGATCAGACACGCATTCTCCCTCCGCCAAACTAACTTCAGACCAAAACGAGCCCGTGTTTTTCTTCGGGGAATCAAAGCCACCTGCTGGGAAGCACTCCCACGATCCGCGCGGCCCACGGTCGGCCACCAAACACAAACAGCGTCCGCCGGGCTGCGAATTCCCACAGAGCTTTTGAAGTTCGCTTGTTCAATTGGGTTTGGGAAACTACGTCCCCTTTCTCCCCTTTTCTGCTCTGAATGGCCCCAGGACGTGCATTGCTGGGGCGGGGGATGGCTCCCAGCCGCCTCTCCCCACCTGAACCCGCGGGGAAGCTCTGAGCAGAGGGAGCTCCCACGGACCGTTATTCGCTGCCCGCACAGCGCTGCAGCTCCACCGGGCGCTCCGAAAGTAATAACCGCGATCATAACACCAAACCACACCGCCTTTCGCAGAATCCGAAACCACAGAGCCCCCACGCAATCAGAGACATCCCGCGGGACCCGAGCGCGTTACAAACCCAAGAAAACAATACAAAAAAAATGACATCCAGCGGCACAGGGCTCCGCTCCCCGAGGGGACGAACGTTTGCAGCGGCTCCGCACCTCCTCGGGGCTGCGGTCGCGTTCCCAGCGGGCGCACAGGCGGCGAAGCCCGCTTCTCCTCACCCACCTTGCACGGCCAGCACGGCGAAGCACACACAAAGCAGATCCTCCAGCGCCATGTAAGCCCCACCGGGCGCCGGGAGCTGGGGCCGCCGCAGCCGCATTTACGAGGGGAGCGCGCTCTCCCGCCGCCCCACCGCCATCTTGAGCGAGCGCCCCGGCCCCGCGCTGCCCGCCGGGGGGGAAAGGAGGAGGAGGAGGCGGCCAGGCTGTGCCGCTCCGCCTTTGTCAGCGAGCCGAGCCGAGCTGAGCCCCGCGGCCGCCGCTCTCTCTCCTCCTCCTCCTCTTCCTCCTCCTCCCGCCCTCGGCTCCAACAGGTTGCTGGCAGCCGGGGCCGCTGCTGAGGGCGGGCGGCAGGTGCGGGGCTGAGCGGCGCGGGGCTGAGCGGAGCGCGCCGGGCGCTCTCTGCTGTGGTACTGCGGTTCCCCGCGGCGGGGATACCCGGGAGGCTGAGGCACCGCGGGGCGGAACGCGGGAAAAGGGAAAGCTGTTACGTTTGTCAGCCACGATTAACAACCTGAGCTCCGCTTTCTCAACGGGTCTTCCCCGATTATCAACCCCTGCGAGCTCTGCTTTCTCGCTCGGGCTTTCCCACCTGCTCCCTTCTCCTTTAAAGGTGCTGTCAGAGGGCTTCAGTGAGGCTGGAGGAATGTCTCCTCATGCGGCTGCTCTGGTTTGCTTGCACACGCACCTTGCTGCCCTTTTTGGCTCAGAACATTTCTCCCTCCCTTTAAGAAAAACCTTTTCCTAAATTCCGGGTGAGTGCAGTACGGTGTAAGCAGTGAAAACTGCTCTCTCGCTGCCTCCTGTGCACTGGGGTTCAAAGCCTGGAGATGCGGTCCAGAGTCAGAGAACTTAAAGCGAATGACAGCAAGGGACAGAAGTTGCAAATTGAGGACTGTACAGATTTGAAGCAAGATAACTATTTCAAAAATCACCCCGTGCACATTTTTATTCTGGGCTGACGTTGCTTTATATTCTCACAGTTTAACCCTGCACGCTAAAGAGGAGTTCCCATTCGGAGATTGCTTTCCAGACTGCACGTGCCCTGCAGACCCCTGATCAGGAGCAGCTGCGACCCAAACCCCTGTGCTACCAAACCCTGAACTCAGAGCACGCCGAAGCCTTTGTAGATGTGAAACCATCCCCCCTCCATCCCCCCCAGGAGCTCAGTGCCCTCCAGTCCCACAGATAAACCCTTCTGCCCACAGCCATCACGCAGTGATCAGTGCTGGAGATGCTCAGGTTGCTGCTCTCCCAAGGACTGAGCGTCCTGACGTTCTCACACGGCCCTGCTCTGGCTGCCACCTGCCCTTGGCTGCAGACTGTCTCCAATATGAGGCTTTGTGATGGATGTAAGCTGCTCTGGAAGAGGTGATTGCTTTGGCCTTTGCTAGTGCTTGAATGAGCCTGGAGATGGACAGGGGAAGGGAAAACTTGACTGGCAACAGAGATAACAGCAAAATCAACTGTCTGCTCCAGCTGCTCGTGCAGACACCCAAGAGCTAGTGCTGGCACAAGGAAGGCAATGGGAACAAGCAGGCAGAGGCATGAGGAAGCTTTCAACGGCAACACAAAGCCAGATCAGCTCCAACTCACTGCAAAGCTGCAACGTCACTCATCCCAGAGCAGGAGCCTCTCGGGGACCTTTCCTACCAGGACTGCTTCTTTGCCAGACTTTTGGTCTGGCAGCAACTCCAACACGAGAGGGAGCAACGTTGACTTGCAGACGAGAGAAGCGATGGTAGCCTCCTGCTCTGTATGTGCAAGCAATGCCAAACAGGAGCAGCTGGTTGCACATAATAACATGCATTGTGTAAGTGAGCAACACAATGAGCAATTTACTCGACAACCTGGGGACATCAGGACAATTCTGTGTAACAGAGAATAAAGGGGAAAAAAAACATGTGATGACCAAACCCTACGGGAGCCTCTGCCTACTGCACATTCATTTCATTATGCTTGCTCTTATAAATATTTATTACGCCGGCTATCACATCATTCTTCCAGGAATGGGTGCTGTGTTATTGCTGTGCCCAGGGGGGGGCTTTCCCCCTTCCTCTGTTCCGCTGCAGGCAGTCAGCACTTGCCAAAGATAGATAGGGAGCAGGAGTGTGACATTAACAATGGAAAATGCCACTTAAATGGGGCTCTGGGGCAGATATTGGCAGGTGCATTGTTAGGAGAAAAACAAATAAAAGAGGAAAAGCCATCAGGAAGTGAGATTAGGAAGCTCATATTTAAAACACGTTCACTGTAAACAAGGGACTGTCCTACTGCCAGAGCTATGAGTGCAGAAACCTGTGTGCACCCAGGACGGGGCAGTTTGGATTCAGATGAGTGCTGGGCTGTGAAGTGGCTCACAGCGAGACCAAAGCTTGTTCTGAACAGCAGCATCACCTGTCTGCACGTGGGAACCATCATGATAAAGCAACCTGCATACATCAAACTTGGGTAGGTTTTATTTTTTTTTTTGTCTCTTTTGCTGGTATTCCTGCCTGGACATCCTCTGTGCCCCGCTCCCAGCTGCTCACCAGGACCCATCACCCAGGTGAGGATCTGAACGATCAAACGCTAATGTGCCTCGCTCAGAGCCCCTGAGCCATGCTACCTGCTAACCAAGGCTGGATTTAGGAAGATATAAGGAACACACGTAACATGGAGGGCCGCTGCAGCCCGGGGCTGCTGACGGGAGCAGAATCTGCTCCGAAGTGCTTTTAGATCTCCAGCGCTGCTATGAAACGCCACGCTCGGAGCAAGCAGCAGCAGCAGGCTGCGTGCTGAGCATCGTCATGCCACCCTCTGGTGGCTGAGCCCCGAAAACGGAGCGGCGAGCACCCGAGGACGCAGGACACCTGTACAACATCGGGGTGTTTCTGGCTTTGCAAGCACTCCGCTGCACCAGGGCAAGCAGCAGCAGCCGCCACCTTTCGGCCAGCATCGCTCAGATCTGACTTCCAAGCTAAGCGGATGGTTTGAATGAAAACTCACCAGCTTGGGAGATGCTGGGACCTGAATCTGAGCTGAGGGTGAGGATTTCACCCAGCCTGACATGTTGAAGCTCTGCAGATGTTCGTGGTGGATGGGCGTTACATTTCTGAAACGTTTCTGGCTCAGAAGCTGGGGCCATAAACCTTCCTCTTAAGACAGTTTTAGCTACAGAGCCCCGTGTAATATTTCAAACAGGGGTGCGGAACCTGACACGTTTACACATTCCTCTCCTGCACCAAGAATTTCTGCTGCCCTCCGCCTTCCAGCCAGCTCCACATCTGGGCACCAAGAACACTCACACCTCCTTCCAGGTGGGGACTTTTAACACCATTACTCAGAAATGGCCCATCTGCCCCAGTGCAGATGCTGGCTCTCACAGCATCCCCCCCGTGCCCTCGTTGCATAACACAGGCAATTCCCATCCATCCGACAGTCCTGCAACCCTCAATAGATGATGTATTTATTTATGGATTACTGACCACAAGAAAGAGAAGCTTTGCACCATTGTCAACCTCACAGCATTCGGTCTGCTATAAATAATGCATCATTGTTCAGTGTTGGTTTATGGTTTAAGTTCCAGTGAGCAGCACGGAGCAGCAGACTCAGCAAAGATGAAGGCAGCGTGGGGTATTAGTAAGAGAAATCGCACCGTCGGACGGAGAGCATTACAAAACCAAAGCACAAACGTAATGTTCTCAGAGTTATTTTAATGTCAGCTCCTGCAGCCAGAGACGTGCTTTACCTCTAAGTGAGAATCACACAAATCTGTGATTATCCTCTGATTTTCACTCTGCTTTCTCCCAGTTGTGAGCTAATTCGATTTCAGATAAACACTAATTAACACGAGGGGTCACCGCCGTGGCCAGCAGGCACCGATGCAAGGCGGCATTCAAACACTCAGAGATCAAAAGAGCCTCCGACGCTTCCTTTGAACCTCCCAATTAAAATCTGCACAAATAAAGCTATTGTTTTACATCTGCTTCATCCGCAGGAGAGAGAGGGCAGAGAGCTACAAGATTGCTGCCTCTAATTGGGCTGTTCTCCCTCTTTCCTGACAGGTTCTCTCCACACGATTTTTTCCTCCAGGCCGGGTGGAGGGAAGCTTGGCCACACTGTTTGCAGGGCAGCTTTTGTGCTGTGAGGCTGCAAGCAAAGCTGTGGGGAATCCGATTTCCTTCTCATGAGCAAAGAGCTTTCCTAGAAAGTCTGACTGATAGCCCTTCAAACTCGGAAAACGTGTCTCTCTCTGGCTATTTAGGCAATTCTCTTTTGAGAAGGAGAATATCAGATTAATCCAACTGCTGTAATAATGTTATCTCCTGCTTTAAAAAAGGAGTATTCTGTGTTGTACGTGCCCCGATGGAAACAACCTGTGGCCGTGCAGAGCCAGGCTGGTGCTGTGCACCAAACGTGCCGGGTCCTCAGCGGGCTTCAGAGGGGATGTGTGGTGTGTGCCACCACGCAGAAAGCAAGGCTAGGGAGCACAACGGGAGCTGAACCCCACTCTTATCTACGAGGAGCTCACTTCTGAAACTCAGGATCTGCTCAGAGGGTGGTGAGGTGCTGGCACTGCTGCCCACTGAAGCTGTGGGTGCTCCATTCCTGGAGGTGCCCGAGGCCATGGATGGGACCCCGGGCAGCCCGAGCTGGTGGGGGCAACCAGCCCACAGCTGGGGCAGGGCTCGGAGGGCTTTAAGCTCTCATGGTTCTCGTGGGCTGCCTCTTCTGCAGCTCTGCTGTTGTGCCGCTGTCTGGCAGCCAAGCCACCTGGCCCTCCAACGAGGAAGATGCGTTACTCTAAAACACTCATCTTCCCCATTACTGTGCTCCTGGATGCTGCAAATAGTGCTTTTCTGGGCCCAGGATTTAATCAGATTAATTAAACTGCACTTGTATTAATTTAAATTACAAGTATCTGAGGGCTCAGCCAAATCAAGTGATTTATGGGCCATATCAATCTAATTAATGCTACCAACTCTTAAAATAAAAACCTAATAAATGAGTTTATTATACAGATGTAGGATCGACTTATTAGTTTTGGGTCTCCAGTGACACAGCCAATTTGAAGGAAGTTTTATATCCTCGCTGGGAAAAGGTCTTCTTTTCTCCCCTTCCTAATTGCTGTATTTAACAAGAACATCCTATGGGTAAGGGAGAAATGAAGCAAGCTCAGTTATCAGACCTGCAGCCAAGCAGAGAGGTCCCCGGGGTACTGCTGTACACAAATGGCACGGGGTTGATAGCTGTAAGCACCAACAGAACAGCTTTAGGAACCCAAGACCACAGAATCATAGAGTGATTTGGGTTGGAAGGGACCTCAAATATCATCCAGTTCCAACCCCCCTACCTTAGGATCCTCTGTCAGTCAGGGCTGGGAACTAATTCCCTCCAGAAATGTTTGCACATGGGAAGATTACCCCATGGGTTGAAGACCACCAGCTTACATTAAGAAAGAAGTAGAAGGAATAATTATTTCAGCTAAAATGGAAGAACACACACCTTGAGCCTCCTCATGGCTGTTGCGTGCAGCAAGACCTCAGTGGTCGTAATTTGTAGTAACACAGCAGAATTACTTGCTTTATTTAAAAATGCATGAGCTGGAAGAGAATTTGAGTTGAGAATTTGAGGCACAAATAGATTTTATTAGAAATAATTAAATCCAGGAAGAGCCAGCAGAGGTTTTATCACTGCGGTGTTGCTGCGTGTGGGCAGGGACACGGTGACAGCTCTGCTGAATGCCACATACCACCCAGACATTTCCGAATGAAAGCCAGAGCTCATCCAGGAACACTGTTAAAAGGTGTAAAATGGCCGGATGGCACAGAAATGTTTAAATCTGGCCTTTGCTAAATGTTAATGGAGAAGCTCTACATCAGACATCCAGCCTCCCACAGAAAAATCAGCTCTGGCCAGGAGGAGGATGAGAGATGGAGAGCAGTTTTGTAGGAAGACAAAAAATAGCTCTTACTTTGATTCCTTCTTGGACAACCTATGTAAAAATACGACAGAAATGCACATTTAGTGCAAGTCTGGCTGCAATGAAAAGCAAACCCAGGTCCAAGTACAGATGAGGTGGGGATGCTCTCACAGCGATGCAGTTCGGATTTCAGCCCCACCTGGCATGTTTTTGCAGCAGGGTTTTAGGGTCGTTGGCATGTTTCTATGACACTGGTCCAACCACAGGGAGACAGCCCGAGCTGGAAAGGCCGTGGGGTGCCCTGCTGAGCTGCTTGCTGGGCTCCAGGATGGGATCGTTGGCCACGATGCAGTGGCTGGCAGCAGCTGTGCCACAGGAATGGGAATTCTTCCTGACCCAGAGCACGCGCAGCAGGGAAGAGCATAATCTGCATGATTTACGGGCTGCAGCTCTAGTTTAAAATACATTAGGCTCCAACTATTTAATTACTGGGCACTACCAAATCACGGAGACAGAGGAGTCGGTCACGTCTGCTAATGCCAACATTTATCATCCTATTTATCTGCTCCAGCTTCTGAGACCCACATCGAATCGCTTCCCTCTATTAGCTAATAACATCTGAGTTTATTCCTCGTACCTCTGGGCGGCCCTCGATGCATTACAGCACTGCTGGCAGCACCTGGGGACAGATAAACCAGTTTAGAGCATATAAAGAACTGTAATCACCATCCAGAGCTGGCAGCACCACCCAAGCCCGTTTCTCTGCTTCTCCCTGCCCCAGGACATGGATTCCTACTGGACAGAGAGCAGTGCTGGGGTCCTGGGTCAGCAGAGAGGCCGTAAGGCTCCTGAGCTTTCTGAAAAATCCTCAAGTATCCGGGGTTGCAGAAATCCTGCATGGCAACGCTAGGAAACACAAGTGAGCAGCAGCACTGCAATGAGGACAATGTTTCTGGGGAGTCACCTCTGCCTCCTCACAAAGTCCGCGGGAAGAATTCAGACACTACGCTGTCTTTAATTGATAGCCTGGCCACTTGGGGAAGCAGTATCCATAGAAACTAAGGGGCCTTTACAAGACGACAAACAACGCTGCAAGAGCCCAATAACAGCAGAAATAATGAGGCGTGGCCAAAAAAAAGAGAAAAACCCAAGCAGGCACCTCACAGGAACGAATGGGTGGGCCCGGCCTAATGAGCCTCACGGGTAGCAGCAGGAGCACTGCATGAGCAGAGGATGGAGAAGAGCCCCTGTGTTAGGAGCAACTCCTCCAGGAGCACCTTGAGACATGGCAAAGGAGCTCGGAGGTGTTTCAGTGTCACCCCACCGCCGTGGGGACAGTGCTTTGGCCAATGGGGACATCGGGCAATGGGGACTCGTGCCCCGATGCCGCTCCCAATGCCACGTTCCCACCCACACACCATGCACGGGATGGGGAAGGAGCCCTGACCTCTTTCTTAATTAGCTTAAAACCACACAATTACAGAAAAAGGGGAAAAAATAGAAAAAAAAAAAAAAAACCCTTGGTAAAAGCCAGTCACAAATCAAAAGGGGCAACAGTGAGAGCAAGCAATGTGTCACCACAAGTGTCTGAGTCAATGGAAACCTTGTTAGGTGGGGAACAAGGGTCTCCGCTAACAAGCTCTTATCTGTGTTTTTGTTTTCCATTGAAGGTGCACGTCACTAGGAGAAGTGTTAACAAGAGCTCTCAATAGCTTCATATGGCCACTGGCCTCTGAATATTCATGAAGGTGTGAACAGAATGTGGGAAAGCTGGGGAAGAAAAGGCAAGAAAGGCAGCAAGAGGGCTCATTGTGGCCCAGAGAAAGGGCCCATTGCTTGGTGGGAAAAGGGCTCCTGAAGCACTGGGACAACAGCTATTCCCCAGGCAAAAGCTGAGCTCTGAGCTGCCAACGGAGCCAATGAAGCCAAGGTTGGGGATTTTTGAGTGGCATGGGCAGGAAACCAGCAGCGGTCACTTCAGGTGTTCAACCAGAGACTGCTGTGATTTTATTTTAAGAAATGTAAAGGTGAAGGAGCACATCCAGCTGCTCCTCCACCACCACACTGTGCGAAGGGGAAGAGTGACTGGGGAGAACAAATAAAATTGAGATATTCCAAGTACAAAAGCAAAGGGGTCTGGGTCCTGCCAACACCAGGCCCAGCTGCTGCCCATCGGCAGAGTCACAGTCAGCAGAAACGGGGCCGAGCTGAACAACACTGGCTCTGCTTAGACAAAGCTGTGCCTGGAAGACAACAGGAGACAGCTTCCAGGAGGTCCTGTCCGCTCAGTTCCAACATTCTGCCTTCCCATTCCAAACAGGTTTAAAGTTTCCAGCTAGAACGCTGCCAAACACGAACGTAAAAGGCTGAATTCAAAGTGAAAACACTCAGATTTTGCCTCTCCAGAACTGCGCCTGGCGGAACAAATCTGCTGTTTGCTTTTGATCCATTTCTGATCAGAGGAAACACTGCAGTCGTGAATTCCCTGCGAAGTGTGCAGCGTGGCTCCCGGCCAGCACGGCTGTGCTGCGTGGACACGGGGACCCAGTGACAGCACCTGATGCTGCTGCGTCTGTCAGCTCAGCCCGAGAAAAGCCTTCAGGGAGGGAGACACAGCTACGTGCTCCCCTGCACCATTTGCAGTTCCATTCCTTCCTCCCATAAGCTGTGCAGAGGGTTTATTTATCCCGGGAAATATATTTCCATTATGCTGCCCCCGACCGGAACTATGGATTGCAAACATCAAAAGTAGATTGTAACGGAGGACAGATTGCTGGTGGAGGTTGGGGCTGGGGCAGGACCAGCACAGGGCAATGCTGAAAAGCAGGTTGGGTGCGTGGAGCTCAGCACAGTGCTCTCCTGGTGTGGGGTGCTTTTGAGCTCCCTGCAGCAACGAGCAGCAGGAATGCATCCATGCCCACCAGCTCGCCCCACTGCAAATGAAACCTCCTTCTACACTGTGTGGGAAAACACGTTTTGTTGCAGCCTGGAAAGGCTGTGAAGCGCTGCAGTGATGCCATGCTTGGGAAGGAATGAGTCTCCATGGGAACCGTGGTGTCATTCCTCCCCAGCAGCCACGGGAGCAGACTCAGAACGGGCTGGAGATGGGAGAAACGTGGGCCCAAAAGCCTGAAGGTTTGCTGGGACCTGCAGCCTCTGTTAATGCACAGGGAAGGGCAGGCACCTGCAGCCACACAGCCACCAACCTGGCCTGGAAATAAGCACCACCCAAGCTGGGTGCTCAGCAGCAGCAATCTGGCTTCCCCGTGGGGCAAGCACTCAGCTGTCAGCATGATGGGGAAACAAGGGAGCACCAACAGCCCAGAGCTGCCCAGCACAGCTCTACACAGATGTGCAGTTCAGTGAGTGGGAAGCCAAGAGCAGGGCCAGTGAACTCCGTCTGCTCAGGATCACACAGCCAGTCTGCAGCAGAGCCCGACACCTCCAGCTTCACTCTCCTCCCCAGTAGCATTCCCTCCTTCCTCTGAACTCAATGGTACTGGCTGCCTTCCATCAGTCCTACCCAGGGCACAGATCCTGCAACACACCAGGTACAGGCCTTGCTCGTTTAGAAGCAAACCCAATGCACAAATACAGATAAATGTGCTCTCACATTTGCAAAGCCCTGAGCACAAACCCAGGCAGCATCCAGCACGCAGCACTCACTCTGCAGCCAGGACAGTGATTTCTGAACAACCTGGCCCTAGAAGCTGCTCCCAACCTGCAAACCCTTCATCTCAAGGAGCACGTTTAGCCTTGCCCAGCTCAAGTATCTGCAGAAAGTCTGTTTTAAAGAGAAATATTTGCTTCCACTGCAAACCCGAGGGTACAGTCAGCCCAAGCAGCAGCAATTAGTAAAGGCAGCACCTTGATAATTTATTCATCATACAGAATAAAATCATCACCACCCATAACGTTTGGAGCAGTTCGTTTGCTGGGCACCTTCCCCTCTGCCACCTGGACACCCAGAGGACACCCACACATCCAGCTCAGGAGCAGCAGCCAGAGTCCCAGAATCGGCCAGGGGCTGGCATGATGCTCAGGGCCCAGACTGTGCTGCACAGGGGCTCCAAAATATCACAAGGGAAGCTTTGCCACGTTATGGTAAGGTCTACACAAACCCTGGATGGAGATGCAATGGTTACCAGCTCATTTCTGAGAGCCATCAGAATGGGTGCCCTGGGAAACCTGAGCACTTGGGTGGCAACCCTACACAGGGTCAGGTCTTTCTAAGGTTCATTCCAAGCCAAGCCATGACAAGAACAGACAGCCCTTCTTTGAGACTGAAAATTCAGCAATAAGTGAGTAAAACCAAGACTCAGCTTGTTGAACATGACCACCCCCTGCCCTCCACCATCCATTTTGGGTCAGCACTCAGCAGAATCGGGGCACCCATAAAGACCAATCACCCCAAGAGCCGTGAGGCCAAGCAGGAGGAGCCACACATCCCCTCCTGCCCTCCCCCACCTCACCACACAGGGCACCAGGCCCACGTCCTGCACTGCGCTGTGCCCACCCTGGGCAGCAAGGACACAATGTGCCCAAGTGCCACAGCTGCCAAGGGCTGCTCCCAGCACTCAGTGGGAAGGAGCAGGAGTGTGGTTACACCAAGCAAGTGCCTGGACTTCCTGTTTAGATCAATTACCTAATCACGAGGGACAGGAAAAAAAAATCAGATGCTTTTGTTGCATGCCCAACAAGTGTACAGAACACACACATACTTTCCATCATTGCTGCGCTCCGCAGCACAATGAGAGCAGATCTAATTACACAGAGACTCTACTAAATCAAGAAGAGAGACAGTTGAAAATGAGGAGGGGGTGGGGGGGAAAACCATTTAATTCAATTTATTTAGCAGCATCTTTATTGCCACAAAGGTTTTGTAATAAAAAGCAGCGAAACAAATGTCTCCACTTTACACGATTAAAAGCTAAGTCGCCAGAAAGGTGGGGGAGGGAGACCATAAACCCACTGGGGTGAGACATGCAGCTCTGTTAATGCAAACAGCAGGCACTTCTTCTCAAATTAAAACCCTGAACTTTGTGCAGAACATCTACGTGAAAACCAAACCGAGAGCTCCCTTCAAAAGGACTGTCCCGAAGAACAGAAGTCTCTGCAGGGTTCTGGTACTCAAGTAAGCAGGCAGTTCAAGGCAGGATCCTAATCTGGGCCATTATTTCATTCACTTGTACTCTATTATTGCCTCATCAGAAGCTGAGTGTCATGCCAGCAGCAGAACATCCTTGTGGACAGACACAGCAGAAACACAGCCCTGTGCTCCTCCCATGGAACCCACGCTCAGAGCTGGGGACCCTCAGCAGTGTGTGGCACACTGTGCTCAGGGAGGAAGCAGCACCCTGCATCTCTGCTCAAAGTGCTCCCCTCTCTTTCCCCAGACAGCACTGGTAACCAGGGAATGCATTTGCTATCGTAATACAATGAAGCTAATTGATTTTCAAAGCTTTATATGGGGTTTGAATTCATTATTTCATTAAGGAACATTGTGAAGTTAAGAGAGCTTATAAAAATTAAGCAGCTCTGGTTAATTACCAATTATACTTTGTTCCAAATAGAAGACCATTAAAAACAAAGGGGTGGGGTAGGGAGTGCAATTCCTCTGTGAGGGGCAAAACCCCATGTGGAAAAAATACTGAAATCTGCCTCAAGAAGGGACAAAGAATGTGCACCCATAGGAACCACCTCAACAAAACCCAACCACCACTACCACCACCACCACCAGCAGCAGCATTGCCATCAGCTTCAGCATCACTGCTGAAATCCCCAGCTTTCATGTACTCTTTCAAGTAGAAGAAATTAAAACATTCATCTCAAAGGAATCAGTGCAGCTGCTGGGAAGAAGCCAATATCCACCGTGCAATGATGGCTCCATCCTGCTCCTGCTCAGTGCAGGTGCCTGCTGGGCACGGAGCAGACTGTGCTGTGCCTGACCCCCACGCACCCATCTGTGCCCTGACAGCCCTCAGCACATCCCTACCTCAGTCTCAAAGCTCACACGAGGCATGTCTGACCAGAACTGCAGAGCTCTGCTGATAAATCCTCCCAGCACTTCTGCAGGATAAGAGAGCATGGGGTCATAAAGTGCTTGACTGCTGCAAAAAGAAAGAACTTTTGTAGGAAAGAAAGAATATGTAATTCATGTTGCAAAACAGAGTGCTTGCAGTGCTTTGCACTATAACAGCTTCTCAGTAGGTATATTTAAAAGAAAGAAAAGATGCACTATTTAAAAGTTGTATGTCAGCGCTTACAATCCTGTGCTAAATGGAAATCCAGCCTGGTTCTGCAGTTGCCAAAGAAGCACTGCTTGAGGAAGGCTTTTTTTTTTTTTAATACACAAAAGGATCAATTTTGTCTTAAAAATCATAAACATTTACATTCAAGGGTACTCACCTCTAGAAAAAGAGCAGAAATGCCCCCAAAAGCAAATTAAATATTGAACAAAATATAAACAACCTTGGAAAAGGTGATGCTATCCACACGTAATTTTATACATATATGTATATATGAACAGATATAGATATATGTATATATCATACAGCATAAACATGTAGGGAACAAAAAGGAACTCCACTGTGACAGCTTATACTTCTCTGTACTCACTGCCACTGCTCCAGTCTGCACACATCAGCACAGTTCCTCATCTCTCAGCACTGACTACAGCACACTCCACACAGCCCAGGTTCAGCCACAGTTCATTACTCAAAGAGGAGATGTCAGAAGGAGCCCTGCCCTTCCCCACATCCCAGCAGTGATGCTGTTCTCAACCCGCTAAGGGTATTTCAACCGACCCGAAAAAGAAAACCCCCCCCCCCAGTGCAAACACCCCCACATCAGGGAACTGTACACTGCATACCTGTTTGCTTTGGCTACTGTGTGCATAACCCCCAACCAAATCCCATTCTCACACACAGATTTTACAACTGTGTAACTGCACCACTCTGACAGCATCAGTGCATCTGCTTGGCAACCTCACTGTAAAACAGCACGGTTTGACACACCACGAGATCATGTGAAATCCCAGAGCCTCATGGCCAAGCTGAACAGCACCAAAGTGAGGAAAAGGCAAGGATATAACATGGGGGGGGCACTAAGGGCATAAACATTGAGAGTGGTTCCGCAGTTTGAAAAGATGAAAAACTACACTCTGTTTCTGTCTAGCACCAAAATGGAAAGGAAAGGAAGTTCTTGAGTTTCTAAGAAAACCAGTAAAACTCCGAGGAGTCCCAGAAGCAGGTCCCAAGGGGAGAATTTCCTGGACTAAAGAGAATCATTTTGCCATGGATTTCTATCTTGAACGACTCGTTGCAAGTCTGAAGTGACTTCACATACAACACTTTCTAGCCAAGTCTGCTGCTTCGTTAAAACCCCACTAACAAAAACACAACTGGGATTGAATACCCTTTAGGCTTAGAGGGGTTATTACCTTAAGCTATGCAGAAGGGGGCTCTGAAATACAGCATCGTAGTCATGCTATGCAGCAGTGCTGGAAACGACCCAGGAACAGAGGACTGAGCAGAGTCTGGGGAACGGTGCCTCGAATAAAGCAGGAAATTCAGCAAAGCAGCTCACACTGCCTGACGTGTAGTGCTCGTCAGCTCTCTCCTCACCAAATCCTCTGCAGACCTTTGAAACAGAGTGTTGAATCTTAAAACTGTAAGAGGATGCAGATTATCTACATCATGCTGATGTGACAGTAAGAAAACAGTACAGCAAAAACAGCTCCAGAATGAACATCAGGGAAAAATGGCAGTGAGGAACAGGCTGCACTTTTAAGCTTCTTTTAAAATTTACAAAGTTTCAGCTCTTTGCCTTCAATTAGTCTGCATCTCAGAATAAAAGACTGTTATGCTCACACCACAGTAAAACATCATTTCACTTCCCCAGTGAAACCAAGTACAATCAGGATAGGATATCAACCTGTTGGAAGGAAGAACAGAGTACCACTTACCCAGGAAGAGATTACTGAAAAGAACCTGGCATCAGCTGAACTGAACCCACAATTTAAAATCTGTACAGGGCAGCTTAAAAGTGTTTCTCCTTAAAAAACAATTAGTAACCAGACGGGGGACGAGTCTACCTTGCAACCAGCTTTTCTGGAGTGAGACACATCCCGTGTATGAAACATAAAAGCTACATGATGACATTCAAAGTGCAACGTACATTGTAACCAGCCAGGTAAATTCCTGCTGTGCTGGGAGACAATTTTCTAGTGTTATGGTACCAAGGAACACACCGTAAAAATACACTGATTAGATCAGAATCCTTTCAAGATGTGAAGATCTGGTGCTGTGGGGTATGTTACTTTCAGCTGCAGCTCCTCCCCCAAGAGAACACCCATTGTACTGCATTACACCACAGACACTGGATTTTATTTACACCTTAAGCCTTAAAGTTATTAGGTCATCGTCCTTTAATTTCCTATATGGCACCAAATTTACTTTAAAAAAGTGTCTCTCTGTGTATGTATGTGTGTGTACACGTGGCAGGCACCAAAATGCAAAGTTCCATTCCATTTTCTCTATCTCCTCGTTCAGTAGAGCAGCCAGCTGAGCAGAGTTGTGCAGAGGTCAGTTACATTGCCTTCAGGGCAGCAATGCGAGAGCCCAGATTCTCTTGCAGGTAATACAGTAGATGGAGTTCATAGTGCTCTCCTGACTCAGGCACCCTTATACTGTGCCTCTCCTGAGGGTAGATCTAAAATACAAAATAAAGTCATCAGTACCCACAAAAGTTTTGAGCACCAACATTTAAACCAGCCCTGGAGTTCAAAACACATCATCCCCGTGCACTAACTCTGTTTGTGCTTCAGCTACTGCATCCCCCCCTCTATTTCCTGAGCCTGGAGGCTGATGCTGCCTGTGCTTAGCAGGATGGGACTCCTAGCTGACCAGAGGCAGATCCTGCTTGGAGCCAGCACGTTCTGCAGCATGCTGCAGGGTACCTGGGCTACGCCTGCACCGAAGCAGCAGGGTTTGATTATTTACATAAGCCTGCACTGCTCTGCACAGACACCGTAGTACTGCTTCCAAACTGTACAACTCCTTGGGAGCAGCCTTAACAGCTCACTTACCTAAAAGCTGTTTGGTTTACTTATAAATGTCCCTTTTTTTTTTTCTAAACAAACAGTAGGCTCAAATGCTAGTGTTTTACTCCAGAATCCCAAGCCGTCCAGCAAAGACACAGTACAAGCTTCAATTTGTACTCAAGGACAACACATTATTTTCACATCCTGCTTCCAGCCTTACCTGCAAGTCGTATGGCTTCCCAGCTCTCACTAAAAAGCTGAGCAGAATACTAGTGTGTGCAAAGTGAACATTCTCATCCAAGAACCCATGTAGCAGCAGCAAACGGTTTGGTCTGAGAAAAGCAAGAGGCAAAACATTTCTAGATAGCATCCCAGAAGTTGCCAGTCACTTCACAGTCCACAAACACTGCTTCCAAAAGAGCAAACAGTAAAAACAGTTGCAGGGCTGAACAGAGTGAATTGCTTGCATGGACCTGCAGCTGGTCACAGACAGACTCTTTCCTCCTCTATAAGCTGCTCCTGTACATGCACATCATGGTCAGACCTTATATCTGTACATTATCACTATTTTCAGAAGCAATTTCTATCTTGGGTAATGGCTTAACATGTGCTCAGAATCACTGCTGGTTTTCAGCTCTTTGGCAAGAAAGCCCCATGGCCTCAGCCTGCTCTGCAGACACCTCTGTGCCGATGCAGACTGAGAGCACGCAGAAAGCATGCTGATACACTAATTTTTGTCTAGCTTACTGCGACTCTAATCATATAACTGGAGATGTGTTTGTCATTTCTTTAGACATAAAAATAGTCTTAATTACAGTTAGGATAAAAGGGATTACTTAGAATGGTCTGTAATTATGCAAATGTTCATTCAAGTCTATTAAGTTCATTAGCGTTGTTTTTGTTTTAATACCAGCATTTATGATTCCAAGATTTAACTGCCAAGAACAGGGACATAAATATCTGTCTGTGGGGTTTAAACATTCGTGACACAAAGGGCAGAGGGAAAGTTTGCAGCACCAAACTTACTCAGAAGGGAACTTCTCAGCCTGCATGGCCACCGAGCCCAGGTAGTAGCCCTGCTCGTTGTGCTCCGGGTGCCCCATGTAGCGCTCCGTGTAACCCGTGTCATAGAACACCCACAGCGTGACGGGCGCTCCGGCGATGGCCACCTGCAAGTTCAGCAAGGCTCTCAGCATGGGGAAGGGAAGGACAACCCTGATGTTGTGATCTGGGGATGTCCCTCCCTCCTTCGTCTCTACCCCACAGCCCGCAGCTCGTGTGCATCTGCAGGGTTCAGCTGTAGCCTATGTTGAGGCAGCGGCTGAAAACCAGAAAGACCCTATGGACAAATGAGAAGCAACACTGAGCACATCACCTGCAGGTCCTGCTGGAGGTAACTGGATTGTGTTCAAAATGCAGAGTGCCCTGCTTTGGGGTCAACCTTTTATTTGAACACTGAACAGAAACTGGGCTTGAAAGCTCCCTAGGCCTCAGCAATGCCCCCTGCATACAGACCAACAGCACGGAGAGGGTTGTGAAAAAAGACCAGTGAAAAACTAAACAAAATGAAACTTCTTCCCATTCAAGTACCTTTAAAAATAAAAATAGAATAATCCCTAAGGACTTGTGGAAAGTAACGATTAAACCTCACAAGAATATTGAGGTTGGATTTAGGCAAAGCAAGAGGAGCCACAAAGAGTAAACCATACTGAGAGCAGTATTCAGCTATCACCACATCTCTGCCTCTGACAATTGCCCAAGCACAGTTTTGTCTTTATTACTACAGAGTTCCAAAGTCACGTAATCAAAAGCACCTTCTCCCAGCACCTCTCCCCACAGCCAGGTTGCCCCCCTGGCTGTTACAGAACACACTGCTACAAACTGATCTGGGAATAGATCAAGACTGCAAAGAAACCATTCTCTCAGGACAGAAGGAAGAGGTGGTGGTGGTGTTTTTCAGCAGGGTAATTTCCCCTGGTTGATTCACAGCACAAAGAGCTAAGCTGAGACAAAGCAGGCAACAGCTGAGACATGTGACCTCAGATTGGTAAAGCTACAGCAGCACTGTTACATTACTGCAAGCTCAAGAGTCCATCAGCTCAAAGCTCTGCTGCACAGCTCCAGAGAGGTAATACCTTCTGTGTTCAGCTGAGTGAAGAGATCCTCCTCACCTCAGCTCACTAGAACAGACTCTCAGATGTCTCAAGAAAACTGGCCAACCTGAACTGCCCCCTACTCCTCTCATGTCACGTTTCTTGAACACCCAAAAGCACCCTGCTCACATCAGTGCAGGAAACCTCACAGACAGCACAGCACCTTCACATCGGGTCAGGATTATGTCCAGCTCATCTGGAGCTAGAGGAAGCAAGCACGGTGATGATGCAGTCATACCACACTGCCCTGAGGATGAAGGCTGCAAACTTGTGAGGGGAGGTGGGAAAGAGCAGCACTTAATTGTACAAATGCAATTCAGTGACGTGAGTCATCTCTGTTAGTACCAATTACTGGGCCTGCACAGGTAGCACTCTGTTTGAAAAGCTGAATCACCTACCTATTCCAGTACAGACTCAGTGTGAATACCAGTCCCAGACACCCCTCAGAACCCAACAGTGACAACAGGCTAACAGAGGAAGAGCATCTCATCCCCATGATGCGGATGGAAACAAGTGCAGAGAATTCACCCAAGGTCACAGAGAGCTGCAGCATCCACTGAACACTGGTTTAAAGAGGCACAGTGATGTGTTAGAAAGCACTAGCTTTAAATTGTCAATAAATTTTAAGATCTACTTTCTGTGAAGCATCAGGTCAACCAAAGCCTGGGAGCCTAATTAGAAGTATCATGGAAGGAATATATTCTAAAAAAGCAGTTTTCCTCTGACCTCACCCAACCAGAAACATCTCAAAGGAAACAGGCAAAGCACCGTGCCCTCACTTGCCTGGAACTACTGCAGAAGTCTTTGTGCTGCGAACACCTGAGGGAGGTTACATGATTAAGGGAACAGTTCTGTCTGCACCACCAGAATAAGTACTCAATGTACGAACATACCCTGAAGATATCTGACCTCTGCATTAAAGCCATAAGAGAGAGGTAGCCTCCGTAGGACCAGCCATGAATGCCAACACGATCCAAATCGATGAAGTCATGCTGGGATGCTAAGTAGTGCAGCCCTTCCACTTGGTCATCAATTTCTATTTGCCCCTGGGAAGAGAGAGAAGTTAGTCCCAGACAAAAGGCACGTTCTGAAAGTAAACAGCTTCCATACCTTTGCTGCTTCTGTTTGTGCAGCACACATCCACACAGCAGCACTGCCCTGTCCCAGGCATGCTACAGAAAGATGACTCCAACCCCTGGGGGTTGGACTGGATGATCCCTAGAGGTCCCTTCCAACCTCTACAATTCTGTGATTCTTCCCTTCTTAAGACAATAAACACATGCTAAGCCACCAGATAAAAACTGTATTTCCGGCAAGAGTCAGAGATCATAGAATGGTTTGAGTTAAAGTGGACCTTCACAATCTAGTTCCCCTTACTAACCAGGTTCCTCCACACATGACAAGCTCAAGCCCTGACATCGTATCCACCCTGCACTGAGCACCTTTCCTCTCACACTCACACTGCTCAACAGCACAGTTTCCCCCCCCAAACTACGTGGCACTGCACAAACTACGCTGGGTCTCTATGCCACATTGGGACTTCAGCTCAGGCATGACCAGGACTCAAACCTGCCTCTGTGTGAAGAAGCAGACAGAGAGCTGCACTCACCATTTTGTATTTAAAGGCTCCTTCAAACTTCAGCCCTCGGTGGCAGGAGCCCCGGTTGTCAATAACAACAACAACGTAACCTAACGAGGCCAAGGTGTTCAAACGGAAATATTTGAGTCCTTTAAATCGATTGTTCACTAGCTGCACCTGGAACAGAAGAACAACACCACTATCACCTATGTAAAGAAGCCTGTTAATTCAACTGCAGACTGTTTTTATTTACTTCCCTTTCAGTGTTTTATACAGCTTTACTAAGTAGATTTTTCCAAATCCCTCCTCCCCGCTGTGGGATTCCCTCTCCCTGCTTGTGGTCTGCTATCAATTCAGCTCTCTTCCTTCAGTAAGAAGTCATTCTGTGCCATGGAAACAAAGGGCCCACCTCAGCACTCACAAACACACTGCACTCACCTGAGGGCCTCCATAGATGAAGAGCACAGTAGGGTACTTCTTTCCAGGCTGCAGATTGTGAGGTTTGTACATCATCCCATAGAGCGTAAACCCCGTGGAGCTCTCGAAGGAGAACACTTCTGGGGGAATGTAATCAGGAAGAGGGCCTGGGAAGACATGAAGGAACAGAATGACAGTGGAAAAACAAAAGCCTAGGAGCTGTCTCACAAGGACAGGAGCAGGCACAGAACTACTCAAGAAGCTGTGGCCCTCCCCAGAGGCCCAGAAGCAAGCTCATTAACCTGCATTTAGCACAAAATTAAACAAGTTCACTTAACTCTGCCCTACTGATGGTAAAACACGCATTCTGTAGGTTCTGTCAGTATAAACTTAGCAATTTCCACACTAAATTTCTTCGTGGTCAGTTTATACTCATTTGTCATTGAGCTGAATCACTCCTCTACTTTTTCCACACAAGCATGATTTTCACAGAGAAGCCTAATTACCCATAACAGCAAATCTCACACTAGTAGACACTGGGAAGCTTTACACTCCTTCCTGATTGTCTTCTTGCAGTTCCTTACCTGCTGAATCTAAAATTGTAGCCCAGAATTCCTTTGTCCTTTGAGCTGTATCATCTTCATGTCCTGTCAGCCGGTACAGTGACACACAGTGTGGGCTCTTCTGATTGCTGTACTTGCTGATGAACATGTCACAATCCTAGAGAGAAAAGGAGCATTACCTTGAACTCCTCAGTGCAGAGATACAGACAAAAGGATCATTTCTTTTTTTCTGTGTTTTTATCTTTTGGAAGATGCTTAGGAACCAAATGAATCCAGGAAGTCTGGGCTCTTTTGCAATGAGTGATAGACTCTGAGAAGCTGAGGCCCTCAGCAACATTCAGGTACTAACATTCCAAAACTAAAAGCAGCAATGGCATGAGGACCTTGTCATGCACTCCTCTCCATGAAGAGCAGTCACAGCAGAACAGGTTACCGCCCCAAATGCCTGGAACCCCTGAACACTGCCACAGACTCAACTCCTCAGAGGACTGCTCCACAGCACACTTCAGGCAAAAAGAGCCAGGCTCAGTATCAAACAGTTCAACCTGGCTCCTCCTGTCTGAGCTGAGGAGCAACTTGAACTAGGAGGTCAGATCCGGTTTCCAGAGGTGGCTGTACAATATTAAGGAGCACACAGCACAGTGTGCTTTTGCTATATTGAAGTACAGCCTTGTCTGCTGATTGGTGAAAGGTATATTCAGTGATAAAACACAACACACCCAGCCAGCCCTGCCCATCAAGGCCTCAGGCAGATGGATACCTGGCTGACACAGCAGGCATGAGAGTAACCACGCTCCGTCAGTCGCTTTACTTCACCAGGATTCTTGTAGTTAACAACGTACAAGTGATGTTCTAAAGGAGAATCTTTCGTGCCCTGAAAATACACCAGTTTCTTGGCTTCGTCTACGTAGATCTGTCACAAACAAAAGCAACATATCCCTCAACAACCAGTTATTGCCAAAACAAAGCCCAGGTCTTCTTTCCTCACTAAGTCTTCTCCCCACTGCTCCTGTAATTTGGAGTTACTGTCTAGCAAATGCCAGCTGCCCTCCAGCACACCTACGTAGCATGCACACCCACGCAGCAATAGCAGAGACTTACATTGGACCCATGTCTGCCAAGAACTTCCCACTCCCCACTGGTAATGGCAACCTCCTCTTTGATGGGGCACTTGAAGTCACCTGCAGATACAGAGATTTTACACTCGTACATTTTACAGAACACGCAGCCACGATGATACTTTTCCCTTCCAAGCTGCTTTGCTAGACTAAAGCCAAAAACAACGTGGCTTTGCAGAGGACACATACCTTTGCCAGCTCTGCAGACAAATGTCAGGGCTGGTACCAAACATTCTGAGAGCCATGTATTGAAGGATTCATGGGTGCTCTCAAACTGATACCTGGAGAGCTTTACTTTTTTTTCTTTTTTAATATTGAAAAGGGAGCAAAGGGAATCTCCGGTGTCAAAAATAGGGAATTCTGCTTCAGGCTGGGAATCAGCCCTGCTTTTATAAGATGGCTTCATCTGCCTTGGAATGAGGGAGATTTAGCAAGAAAAAGTAATTGGATACATTCATTGGAATCTAATGAACCCAATATAATGCTTTTTGGAAAAAAACCCACACCAACAATTGCACGTAACCAGGACCTGTAGTAAAATTAGGTGTACTCTTTGTGCATGCAGAGCTTAGTGAGTGCCTTCAGCACACAAGTAAATTAAGCATCACAGCATGAAACTGTAAATTAAAGAACACATACTGTGGAAAAAACATTCCAGGAGCTTTGTGTGCAGCTACATGCAAACTCTGACTGCAGCTTGGAAGCACATGGCCTTTGCATCAATGTGTTTTTTTTGCCTGAAATTACTCTTCCTGCATTTCCACTTGCAACAGCTGTCAGTAATTTTCTCCTGCTAACATCTCTGTCTATACAGCAGTACCACATTATTTCTTTAAGAGCAGACAGGAATTCTCTGAATAGTTGCCATATCATAGGTTCTGCTGCCAAGCACATATGTTTGTTTTAAAGGCACTAACAAGTGGGCCCCCTCAGACAGGGGGGCCCTCTGTGGACCTTTTTACAACGTGTTCAAACTGTGCTCTTTATCAGCTCCTCTGCTACGATCTGCTTGTAAAGGCAGACAGGAACTACGTTGGTTTCACTTCCAAAACCAAGTCTTGAACCAATGCCTATCTATCAGGTATGTTGGATCCTCATATCAGAGACAGCCATGTTATTGCTATAATGATTAACTTACTGCAACCAGGAAGTAAACATCACTGTCAACTAAGTGCATTTCACAGTAAAACAGGGAAGCCCATCTGATTTTTTGAAACTTTTACCTCCAGTCAGCAAGGAAGAATCAGGGTTAAAACTAAGGCGTGCTGCATACAGAATAACCCCTGCACAATTTCAAGAGGAATGACTGCAGAGTGAAGTGCTTTTCAGAAAACAACAGGACTTTCTAGCGATTCCTGCCACCTGCAAAGACATTTATTTCCTCACCAGTCAGCAGCAGATGCCCAATGAAAGCAAGAGAATAATGTCACTTACTTGGAGCAGGGAGGCCTCCAGATGACCGTTTATATTTGCTCTCCTTCAAAACTGAGACAATTCTGTACAGATGTCTGAATCCTGTTTTACACTCGGAGGCAAAAATGAACTCTATCTCATCTTCATGGGTTTGAGGGAAAACATAGAAGATATCATGGATCTGTGGAGTCAGAACAGTGGGTTGGTGTTATCAGCAGGACTCTGGCACTGAAGTCACATGTATGTACCTCTAACTGCCCAGCACAGGTCACACCAGCAGGCTGCAGCACAGCGTCCCTTACTGGCTGAACAAATAATGCTTAAGAGCCAGGAGGTGTCTGCAAACAGCAGCCACATGCTGCACAGCTCCAGGCTTCTGGACAGCCTAAATCCTGGCCACAGAACGAACTAAGTTCTTTTACACTTGACTTTCTAGCATATTTACAGAGGTGGATCCAGCTCTGCATACAGCATACCAGCGCCAATCAAAGTAAGATAGGGTTTGGTGGTCACCTCTGCCCAGTGCTGTCTAGAAGCTCATCAAGAAAGGGCTATTTATTGAAAGATGAACTGATATCATCTTCCCAGTCATAAAGGTGGCAGCTCTTGCTTCAAGTGACAATCTTTTGAAGCATCAGAAGCACTTATATACGCAGTATGTGCTGCCAGTCAAAAGCATCTCCACCCAGAGAAATAACAGAGAAAGGACAGTGTACTGCACCATCCTGAAACCACGCACACAACTACTAAAAAGAAAACACAGTATTACAGAGCACTCACTGTACAGAAACTATTCACTGGATGACTTTGTGCCCACACCCTCTGCTGAAAGATGCAACTACCCACCAGTGACTGACATCCTCAGGCTCTCCTGCAACCTAGTACACCCCCAGCAGGATGTCATTTTGGAGATACTGATCTGCACAAACACAAACAGCATTCCTTTTTACAGTGTGAGCGTAGCATACCGGTGTCCAGCCTCAGGAATACCTCCATGAACATTATGCAGAATGCAGAATCTGTGTGGTTAAGTAGGATTTTCTGCATTCACCAGAATGTGTGTGGTTAAGTAGGATTTTCAGTGACTGTTACCAGACTCTTGAGACATGTTCCCCACTATCATCTAGACACATCTTCATTGGTTGAAGAATACTTCACTTGCTGGGACTGCTTCTGGTGAACAACTGCACAAAGAAGCTGGAGGAGCTCAGTGGGTAACACTGTGGGAATGGGGCTACCCTGGAACACCAGTGTCCTGGACTCTGTTCCTAGCTCTCTGATCACCAGGGGGTCTCAAGCAAAGCAGCTCTGCTTTCACATCACACACCCTTTTGTCTTCTGCATGTTGTGAGTCCTTTACAGCAGCTCTCTGCTAGGAACAGGCACAGAACTTGCACAACAGGAACACTCTCCTCATCAGTACAGCACAGCAACATCTACATAGCAGGGGTCTTTAAAAACAAACTGCTGTACAAGGCTGAAATTCAAATTCTTACATTTATCCATATGTCTGTTGTTTCCTCATAAATAATTAAAGGTGTAACAGAATCTGGTACAGCGTTGATAAGTTTCTGTCTTTCCATTGCATCATCTTCTACTGGGATGAATAATGCAGGAGGGATCAAGGCTATCTGCAGCCGAGTCTGGGAACGATCCAGTAAGATGGACCAGATGCTGTTGAGAAGACAGATATTAGAGAAAATAACATACAGCAATGAACACTAGAGAGATCTGAAAAACCTCAAAAGCAGCACACTGCCACTAGGCACTTTGGGGGAGTCAAGAATGTTCAACTTCAGATTAAGTAAAAAAGCCACATGTAAAATGTCACCCACAAAAACAAATCTCTTCCATAACTATTGCACTTCATTTCAATATTGCATAAGCACTGGTGGTTGAAAAGTTTAATTAATTCTATTCCCCCAAATTTGGATCGTGCTTTAAAGGAGAGAGAGAAGAGAAAAATCAGAGGGAATAACAAAGAAGAAAAATAACTGATGTTTCAGGATACTCATCAAAATATGAATGCTTTAAATCTGTACCTGGCAGAGAGTAATACTGGCACCTAAATGAACTGGCAGCTGACCCTGCCATACTTCTGATGACTTAACTTGTAGCTCTAATAATAATCCTGCAAAAAAGCAAGACAACGGAACACGTGTGTCCCTGCATTTCTTCCACATTTGAAAAAAAACGAAAAAGAAAAAAAGGTGAAATCTTTAGATTCAAGAACTGGAGAAGTGCAATTCTGGAGAAGCTTCTGGTGAGTTAGAAACACTGTACTACATCATCTACAGGGTTAAAAATGACATGCAAATGTAAGTAGCACTTACAGCAGGTTTTCTGATCAGTAAGTCTGCTCAGCAAGGATGGTCCAGTGGTTAGGGTGCTAGCCTAGGGGACCTGGGCTCATTTCTCTCCTCAGCCATAGACTTCCTGAGTGACTATGGCAAGTCACTTAGCCTCTCTGGGCCTCAGTTCCCCATCTGTAAAATGGGGATAATAGCACTGCACTCTCTCTCACAGGGATGCTGAGAGGACACATACATCAAAGGCTGCAAGTGCCCATTCCTGAAGCAGAAGGGCCAGGTGTCAGAGAAGGAGATAAGGAGGACTGTTGGGCTTTGGAGAAGTTGCCTCCTTTATACAAATGTCTTTGTAGGAATGCAAAAACGAAAGAAGGCTTAAGTTTGAGGAAGACAAAGACCAGTACTTCTAACTGCATTGCCCCAAACCCTCTAAGCAGAGACAGGATTAACATACGCACTATTTTCCTTCTGGTGTCCACCCAGCTCTAGCAATGTACTCTGCTCCTTCAAAGAGGATCTCAAAGGGCTGAACCAGCTCCTTATCCACAACATCTGCAATCTGTTGACAAAGGAGTAATTCAGTGACACTGAGATGAACCCACACAACCAGTTTTCATGCACGATGAGAGTCTGGACACAGAAGACTTTTTCTGTGCAGCCTATGCAGTTTAGATTGTTCAGTCTTTTCAATGCAGGGGATTCACCCCACCTGGAGTCAGAGACCAGAATAGTAGTAGAGCAGCTCATTACCAGCACAGCAAGGGCTGGGATTCAGGGAATACAGATTCTCCTCACAAATCCATCACATCTTGAATAAGTCACTTGCATGATCAGTTTCTCCATGTAAAATACAAAGGGAAGGTGATTTGTACCAAGCTGTTTTGTCCAGTGTTTTTGTTGCTATCTGTTGAACATCCTGCATGGCATCCAGTTATCAATATGGTTCTAATTGATATACAGCTCTGCAGTTTGTCCCTGCTGGGACAAATCACAGTGGCACCCCACAGGTCCTGACTGCTTTCCCTTACTGCTGGCTAGCATCAGCATCACTGTCCCAGCAGGTGAGTGCTGATGAGTTGAAGCAGCTCAGGAGCAGAGAGGACCCCAACAATGAACAGAGATTACTGTATCTGTTTGTAAGATTAATTTCCCCAATTGTCCAAAGACCTTGGACTGGCCTGTGGAAATTTCTGCGTTTGCTCAAAATTCCTGGAGTGAAAGCAAAGTTCATCTCTCTCCACATGTTCATGTTTTTATAAGGTGATATATTCTCTTTGCAATCGATTTTTTCCATTATCTGCAGCCAACGAATCAAGATATCTATCATATAAGAAAGTCTAACCATTCACACCTAAAATACTCTGCTCTGCAGCTGAGTACATCAAACAATCCTTGTCAAATACTGTCACACAGACATCAAGTATCTGCAAGGAATGAGCCAAGTGCACGGCCTCCAGAGGTAAGCCATTAAGCTAACACGACCAAGAAAGTTTGTTTATGCTGAAAAGGAAAGTGATTTTTAGCAAAAAGAGTCACAGAAATCAAATTTATTTAGGGAACAAGTGGAACATGGAACTTACTCTTCCTTCTGCATTGATCACCACTTCAGATATCTTGAAAGTGACCTTTGGATTTGCTGTACCTATGAAAACAGATGTTAGCAGTCAGGCACCAACTGTTTGCTTCCAAGAGGGCAGGCCTGAACTGTGCATTACTGGGCTGTTATTTGTGCAGAACTGGAACAGGCAAAGAGCAGAATGCTCTTTGATCAAATAGCCTACTTGCACACATGAGAGAACCAGGCAGGGAAAAGAGAGACTACAGACACAAAGCAGAACTGGTGGATGTAATCCCACGAACAGCTCTGATCAAGAGCCACACTACTGTCAGTCAGTTTTCTTTCCCACAGACAAAGCATGCATGTACCACCTGGAAGTAAATGCTCAGGAGTGATTAGGATAGCAGAGCAAGCTTCAGTTTACTGTTCAGCTGATACTGTTGAATACAAAGTGAAGCAATACTTTTCTGTGTTGAACAACGAAAATCAACCTAACTCTACACAAAGCCTGAACAAGGCAGTTGTACAGCACCTGCAATGCTAAGTGCTGGGCCTGCTTCACAGCAGAGGTGAAGTATAAAGAACCAAGTTGTGTCAATCTAAGGAGCCCTATCCAGCAGCTTCCACATACTTTCAATATTCTCAATGCTTCTGTGAGGTACTTCCAACTCATCTGTACACAAAAACTGAAGCCCTGAGGTGAAATGACATGCTTTAAGCCACAGTGCTGGCCTACTGATGTACTCATGTCCTCCCTGGTAACACTCCACCTCAAACTTTGCCCTTATAACAACCCCAAAAAAGAGTTATTGTCTGTGTGGCTCTGACTGAAAACTGAGGCCAGAGATTAAAACACAGTTTGTTTGTTTTTTTCAAAGGCATTTAGCTTTGGTTCCCTGATTTTCCTAAGCTGCTTAGATTCAGCACTTAATAAAAGTATAATAAAACACCCTCAGAAATCTAAGTGTACACTAGCACTGGAAAACATGAAGTCACTTCTTGCTTTGCAAGCTAACATGGCCTTCCCTGCTCCGTACAAGAGCAGTAAATCAGAATCATAAGCAGAAAACTTTTGCCAAAGGATTAGGGAATCTACAAGGCTGGTAACACCAAGATAAAAAGATTTTGGGAGCAAGGAAAAAATGAACTGCTTTCACAACGTGATCAACACGTCCTGCTAAAACAGCAGTGAAACCTCAGAAGAGCAAGGGTCAGCTTGTTCCAGCTTGCCCTATACACCTGGCACACCACAGCAAAGTGCTCAGCACGTCTGCCTGAGTCTTATTTGCCCACTTCCAGCAGCACTCCACTTGATACGGCTCAAGCCTGCCCTCCCTCCTTCACTGCTGAAGCCATCATACACCATTTGAAAATGACAGCACAGGCTTTCCCTGGTGGCCTGTAAGGGAACAATTTTCCAAGTCCAAAAGCACTCACAGAGATCAGAGTCCTCTAGAACTACCAGGGCACTGCCAGCAGCAAGCAGAATGCCTTGCCCTGAAAAAACCCAAATGCTGTCATTCTGCAGCTATTCCCTCAGAGACACCAGGCTGTAACAGGAACTGCCTTCTCTGTGCCAGGATCTGAGACTGCAGCTCCAAAATAGCGACCATCAGGTGAGGTTTCTGCCAACTTCTGAGGGGCCTGGACTGAGCTCTTGGTAACCTCATGGCTGGAAAATCAACACAGGCACCAGTGACTAATCAAACCTCCAGGGTAGAAGTTTTTCCATACACATTTCCACTAACTGACTACATGTCATGCCTACAACAACCCGCTGCTCTGCCACCAGGGTAAGGCACATGGAATGAAACAAGCATCTCCCAGAAACAGAGATGCATGGACATCCGGGTCTCACCAGTTTTGGGGTACCGGAAGGAATCTGTTCTTCTTGTCTCCAACATGGGTGATGTGACATGAATAATTTCCACCTCTGTCTCATCATTTTCTTCATAGAGAATTCGAAGAACTTTACCCCCATTCAGTGCTGTAAAGGAATTAACATTTCCTGATCAGAGCAATTCTCAAAATTGGTTACTGCAGGCACCAGTGTTCTCCCAGGAGAACGTGCAGGTTGAAAGGATGAAGGAATGTCTGTGATTCCTGCCTCATTATGCAAAATAACACACAAGTCTCTTGCAATTCCTAACACTGTTGTGAGAAAGAAAGTCTCTTACCCCAGTAACTTGGGCTGACCTTAACACACCCACCACTGCAGACTCTTATAGTTCAAAAAGAGCTGCCAAGTTCCAATCCCAGGAAAAGACAAGAAAAAACAACCTTCCCTGGACAGCACAGCAAGGGGCCACTACTTGTGCCTGTCAGACACACTGCATCCAACACACTCACTTGGCTCTGCCTTTGGACACCACCAATAGCCAGTGTATCTGTCAAACTCCTCCTGCAGCACAAAAGTAGCCACGCCAGCAGACTTTGGATCCTCCTCGAGGTTGGCAAGTTCTCAAAAAACAAAAAAAAAAAGAGACACAAAAGAATTAGTTCATGATGTACTGCAGAATCAAACCAGTTCTGCATCATCCCAAACACGGCCTGTGTTCAACCTCTGGGGAACAATTACATGATAGTAAATCTGCCTTCTCAGCAGAATTGCTTTCTGCTTCCACCCCATTCTGCTTATTTATTTGGGGAAGATCTAATCCTCCCAGACACAGCAGCCTCTTTTAGGAAAGGAAAGCCTCATCCTCCCTTCTTACTCCTACCCAATTAGTCTCTCAATTTTCCATGTACTCATCCAAGAAAGAGAATGTTCTCCCTACCTGAGTTCAGTGAACTGGAACAAGTTTTAAGAAAATCAAAGCAAAAAAAATTCTGAGAACTGACACTGAAAGGACCAACGTTCAGAAAAAAATATCAGCATTTCATTCACTGTACAGACTGAAAGTAACAGACTTACATAACATCTCAACCCCATCCATAGGGCTTCAATATTTTTCCTGTTACCCTGGAGGTAACTTAGCAGCACTCCATAAATAATTGTCATCTGAGAAGGAGTCATTGCTGCAGTTTATTTTTAATGTACTTACATAACATTCTAATAACTAACTTTTAGATAAGTTCAAGTATTATTATAAAGCATCAAAAATGTTTATTTGGTTTAAAATGAAACAACAGTTTAAACACATGAGGCATGCTTCAATTGCAAAATGCAACGGATTTTAAGAAGTGGTTCATCCACAGTTTTCCATTCTCCTTCTTCTAGGATACATGTCTAAAACAGATCTGGAGAGGGTAAGAAGCCCAGATCTAAGTGACTGAGTACGAGGGCACCAGCAGAAGTCACAGTGCTATTCAGAAACCATCTATATTGCCTCTAAAAAGCCCTGCAGCCTGACTTCACTGGCAGAAACTTTCCTCCAGCTCTATTCCACCCACAGCTATGCCACACAAAAATGACTGTTCTGGTACATAAAAAACAAAAATTGTGATTCAAGACAAGGCTTTCCATATGTATTCAACAAATAATTAAATTTGCCAGATTCAGGTTTTCCCAGTGAAATTGGGAAAAGAATTATCCTGCAGTATTTGCACTGGAGGATACCTACAGAACACAACAATCAAATCCAGATGAAGTACACAGTTGTCATTCCCTCAGATTTCAGAAGAAAACCTAGTGTCATTACTTAATTCAGTACAGCAAGAACAAGTGCAGAGGAGGTGCAGAGATTTTAATTCAGGATGAATTACCATTGTGCACAAATGTTAGCCTCCTTTCCTCTCTGGTTTCTATATTAGATATCCAGATGTCATTGCTATGGATAAAGGCAATCCAATTTGGATCAGCTGGACAAAGCTTGGGATCCATCCGGATATTTGGACAACTGGTCTCCACCAGAATGGGTCTTAAAGGCTGTTGCTGATTGAAAGAAGAAAAAAAAGAGTAGTAAGCAATGAGGCAGTAACTGAACAGGATTAGCAGAAGATCTCCACAACCACAGCATCATGCTTGCTGACTTGAAACATGCAGGTTTACAAGAGAACAATCCATACAAATCCAGAACAGAAAAATATCAGCAGATACTTTTACAGAAAGAGCTGTGCTTCCACCATGTTGCACAATTCCACCAGGACCCCTTTCACCAGTGCTGAGGAATAACTACAGATCAGAAGGCAGCTTGCCTACAGAAGCCTGGCACTCCCTAAAAATGGACAGGCAGAACAGACAGTAATCTTGTTCTCCAAAAACAACTCGAGATACAGTAAATGCCACTGAACAACTGGGTTGGACAAACACTGAGCATCTGCTGTATCAGCAAGAAATGGTTTCAGCTTTGAAGTCCAGCACAAGCAAAGAGTAACTGTTCACAAAGTTCTACAGCCAAATCTTGTAACACACACAGCACTGACTGCTGAACAGTGACCTCTAAACCACAGCATGTGAACAAAAGCTGCCTCTGTGACTCCCGGGTACATGAAAGAGCAGAGAGCATCACAGGCTTCAAGTCCCTTTTTATTGGCAATACCACTTAAAAAAAAATCAGAAAATCTATTGACTTGCCTTGCCACCAGTTTCTACCATTTCTTTTTATTTCTCCATCCAAGTTTCTATAATCATGGCAATGCATCCCTAAGGAGGACTCCTCCACGTTTCGAGGCTGGTCAGGGCTGCCTGTCCCTCCAGTGCAGCAGTAACTTGCCATGCCAGTACAGCAACAACTGATGCTCACACTCTGCCTTCACTACAAAACCAAGGAGCTTCTAGCCAGAGGCAGGAAGTACTGCGTATGAGATGAATAAACTCACAGTGAATCCATGAGGGCCTCCATCTTTCACGTGATAAATTCCACTCCCAGCCTGAAACAGAAAGGTGCCACTTTCTCGGTGGTAATCATAGGACGCGATCCCAACGGTGCCGATTCGCTTCCTCTCCCGTAGCAACTCCTCCTCCCGAGAGTACATACCATAGTCCAGGAGGGCCTGAATACGGGCATAGAAGCAGAATCAACACCTCTGCTCTGCATTTCTTACAATACTGTCAGAGCATCTCTGCATTCCAGGCTTCCAGGACCAGATGGCTGTGCAGACACCCTCCTCCTCCAGAATCCTGCTGACAGCCAGGAGCCCACTCCTGTTTGTGCCTCTGCTGTGAGAACTTATAGGTGCAGTCCTTGACCGTATCCCACAAAACTGGAAACTTGAGTGCAACTTTTCCCTTAGCAAGGCTGGCATTATTTTCAATGTACACTGGTATGAGAAAGATCAGACAGAAGGTCTATTATTTCTAGAATGAGTAAGACAGCCTTTGCTAACTTTTGCAGATATGCAGTGCCTGGTCTAGTGGGAGGAAAGCACAGCACGAAACTTACGTCTGGCTGACAATCTCAGGAAATAACATGGGGAAACAACACACCTAATTCCACACAGGAAATGCCCTGCCTCCTCAAACCTGCTATAGTGCATGGGGGACTCATGCAGATTGCTCTGCACAGAGGTGAGAAGGGGATGCACGTCCTTGAGTGGAAAAGAGATGCCTTGCTTCAGCATGAGTCATGGAGCCACTGATAGTCAGGGGGACCCACTGCTTCCCCCTGCAAGACAGTGATTGATGGAGACTACAGGCTCCTTCAGAAACGCCTAGGATCTCACAACAGAGAATCAGATGCAAATTAGCACTTGCAATCTCTGTTGCCAGAGAAATCAACCTGTACACACAGCTTTCATAGGCACGCAGGTTCTAACTCCAAAAACTGATGAGAAGGATTGTGCTCGTTTTTGAGATGGTTGCAGAGTTCACCAAATACAAAGAGAAGCTTAAAACGTTGAAATTCACAGTAACGGGTTATAGGTGCAACCTCAAAGTCTTGCTAAGTTACTAAGATGTGAGAAAGAAACCAGGACCCACCGGAAAAAGATCCAGGAGAGGCTTCCAGGAAAGCAGCAGGACAGCAGCTTTGTTTATGGTTTTTGGAATTTCGGAGTAGAAGAGCGTGTTCTCCCGATTCTCCCCAGACATTGCTGTTGTCAAAAAGAAAAACAAAAGTGTATCAGCCTTCTGTTAATACTTCACACGCTCTCAAAACATGCTGAGAAACTGTTTCACAGGCCTTCCTACCACTGACAGTCTCTACCATGCAGCCTTGCACTGAGAATTCCCTGCTTCTCAGAAACGTAAGTCACAGAGAAGGCAGCGAACAAAGAACTACAGTCAGGCTAACCACATGCTGCTAGAAGAATAACCTCACCTTGTTCAAGGTCGGAGATCTTTTTATTTTGTGAGCTTTAAAATTCAAAAAGGTCTGTTTTGTTACTTCCCCTGGCTGGAATATAGCATGACGCAGCTTATGTCCCAAAGATGATGCACCTTTAGGAAGGTTTGAATGACCCCTTCCTGCTCATCTCCCTCAGTGCTACTCAGATTTCTGATAGCTCTTGCCAAGGCACATGGGGACCAACCCAGAGGGAATCAGGTGTGTGCTGAGGAGCAGACAAATCCAAACAACCTCCGCAGTGACTGTTTAGTCAAGACACAGGCTGTGCCAGCAAACTCACCAAGATAGTAAATCCTATCAGAGTGAGGTCCTTCAGGATCATTTTTCTTAACAAACGTGAAGTCGTGTGGGGCTTTTGCCATCATATACCCATGATACTTTCGTGTATCTGTGAGCAGTTTCCGAAGCTGGCTCCAGGAATGTCTTTCTACATAGAAAGGTTCTGGTTTTGGCTGCTCCTCTCTCTGTACCTGCTCCTCACAGCCCGCAGTTTCAAAGACTTCAAGGCCTGGCTGTTCAGTTTCCATGGCTGCTGCCATGTTGCATGTTTCTGTAAAAGGAAAAAATACCAGAGGGTCAGCACCCCTTTCCAGCCAACATTCACGACAGACTCCCACAACACAACACAGCAAAAGCGCTATGAAAAACCCACTATTTCATGTAGAAAAACCTGAAAGGACAGATCTTGGCAATGGAAAACCGGCTGCCACTGGTCAGCCTTTCACAACAGGGCTAACAGTTTCATAGATCCACACAGACTTACTGCTGTTTGCCTCTTTACCGTAACATCCCTCAGTTGCTCAGTTCATGAAGGGGACAAATCCTTCCCTGTTAAGCTCATACTTCATTCTTCCACCCTGTGAATGTCATGAATATCTCAGTACACAGATATCAGAATAAAGGCTGATTAGGACTGTATCAAGGGTTGGGACAACCTATTGCCTAGTGGACACAGAATTAGCAGCTGATTTTGAACCAACTGGGCATACACAATGGCCCTGGGCAACCATCATTCTCCTACAAATTTTCCTTTCAAAGAAAGCAGTGAAGGGTCTAGCAATGCCATCACTATATCATCTACAAGCATAGCATTACAAATTCTGAGTAGATGAGATTCTGCCAAAAGCGTGAGGCCATACTGGAAGGTGACACAATGAAATGAGCATTTTCCAAACTGACTGATCTGCAGCATAAGTCTTATCCTCCTGAAAAGGTTGTTCAGCGAGCAGATATTTCCTCCTGAAGTTAGCCGTGCTTTACAAAGCATATCTAAGCTAGACAAAACAGCCCTGAGATCTGGCAGTGGGAAACCATAAATCCGAGATCTGAGTGCAGCTCCAAAAGGAACGCATCTATAAACTCCTACACATAACTCATTAACAGAGACATCAAGGCGTGAGGACTGTCAATCCTCAAAAGGAGTCTGTTTTTTCTATATATAAAATAGAAAGGCTGCACAACTGTTTGACACACTGCTATAGAGCAGGCATAGCTTGCTGGTCTGAGCACGCTAAAGATGTTAATAAGAAAAACAAACCCAGATTCAGCAAACAAGCACTAAAGGACCAAAGAATTTCAAGGCACAGGTTTGGCCAGCACAGCTACCAGGAGACAGAACTCCTTGATGGACCAACTTCTCCTGCTGCTCTTCACAGATGAGAGGAAGAGATTACACGCAACTTTTTAAGTAAAAACACTGAAAATAGAGGAGGGTAAGTCTCAATCAAAAGCCTGTTTTCAATTCTGCAAATCCAGACACAACAAAGGGAGGCACGTCCACTGTCTAAGATGGTTACAACACAAAAATAGATTAAAATGTAAACCTTGTAACACTGAAAGGCAATCCGAGTCCCACACACAGCACAGTGCTCTGCTCAGTCTGAGCTAAACACTGGGCATTAGGCTTCAAATCTGAGTCAAAAGAACTCTCACTTATTTCACAGAATTCCAACAAAGAAAAATCTCCTTTCTCCACCTACACACGGATGCCGGTATGCCTCAACCTGACCTACTTCTCAGACACCCCTCCCAAGAAAAGAGACGGGAAACAAAGAGCAGCAGGCTTAAAAAGCAACCTGGCACGAACAGCAAAGGGACGTCAGCCCGGGGTTAACGCGGGGACCTCCCCGAGATCTCCGCTGCCTCGTTCTGCCACGCAACGCATCGCCACGGCCCCTCTGGGTGGGCTCCAGCACTACCACACCGCAGGGCTGTGCCGGAGGGGCAGGCGGGCTCCGAGCGGGGCGCACACGAGCCCGCCCCCGCGGCCGAAGAAAGCCCGGGAAGAGCCCTCCAACACCGGGTGCGGCAGACGGGCAACGAGCCGGGCCGCCCGCGGACAAGCCTCCCACCTTCTCCAGGCCCGACGCCCCTCCCGGGTCCCGTCCGGCCCCGCTACTCACGGCGCTCCGCGGCGGCGACGCTGCACGGCCGCCCCGCCGGGCGCTTCCGCTTCCGCCAGGTGGGCCGCCGCGCCGCCCGGCCGCGCAGAGCGCCCCCTCTCGGCGCGGAGGAAACGCTACAGCTGCCGGCCCGGCGGCGCTGGGAGCTGCGGGGGCGACGGAGCGCCACCTGCTGGCCGGGAGGACGAGGCCGCGCGGCGGACGTCGGAACGCAGAGGTCGAAAAGGGCGAATTCGGCGCGGCGGAGCGGTGCGCTGTGTGAAGCAGCTGAGGGTTACGGCCGGCGGCACGGCTCTCTCACAGCCTTCTCACCGGGACCGCTATCGCCGCCACCTCCTCAGGGCCCACAGCGCCCTCAGAGCGAAGCAGGGGGCAGCACGTACAGCCTCAGAGCCGCGAGGAGGACGGACGCGCGGCCGCGTGGGTCCAACCCCACAGAGCCCACTACAGAGCCCACTACAGAGCTCACTACAGAGCCTAGCATCGCACCTCGCTTCAGCTCACCCCGAGGCGCCGCGCGCACCGCACATGCGCACTCGGAGCCCCGCCCCACCCGCTCAACCTCCGCGCGCATCGCGCGTGCGCATCCAGAGCCCCGCCCCCTCCTCCCGCTCGCCTCCGTGCGCACTGCGCAGGCGCACCGGCGTCCCCCGCCGGCCCGGGACGGGAGCGATGGCGGGCGGCAGTCTGCGGCCGCACGTGCACTGGGCGCAGCGGCACCGCGAGCTGTACCTGCGCGTGGAGCTGAGCGACGTGCAGGTACCGGTACCGGGGGCGGGGCTCCGCTGGCAGGGTTTGGCAGCGGAGTGTGGGCAGCGCTGTGTTAGGGCCCACCGAGGGCTCCCGCGGAGCTGCCGGTGTCGCGGTCACTAACGGAGCTTGTCCCCCCCCGCAGAGCCCGGACATCAGTATCGTCGACAACGTGCTGCGGTTCCGAGGTAGGGCTGTGACCGCTGCGGGCCGTGTCTTGTCTCGTAGGCAAAGCGTCGCGCCCCGCATTTACATGTGCGGGACGTTTCCGTGTCCCTCTGTCTGTCCGTGCTGAGCCCACAAAGCCCCATCTGTGAGCGTTATCGCGGCCCCATTTGGAAGGTAAAGCAGCTCCTCCTCTAAAAGGCCCTCCTGGCCCAGCCCGGCGGCACGCTCGGTTCGCTGCTCAGCACATCGCGGTGCTGCCTTCAGCGGGGTTTGGCCATTGATTTGGTCGTTTTCCCTCCATCCCGGTGAATGCCACCTCCTCGGCGAGTCACCAGCGGGCACCTGATAGGGCACGGCCACGCGTGTCGGCGCCGGGATCAGCTTGCGGTGGGTGATGGTGGAAAGGGAACTCAGCACTCCCCCGAGGGCTGCTCCCAGCAGTGCCTTCCCAGCAGGGTTACAGCCAAACTGCCTTTGGGGAGCAGGGCTGGCAGCCAGGACACCCCGCCAGCAGCTGCAGAGCTGTGACACCGTTGGTTCCTGCAGCTCCACGCCGCGGGGTTTCGTCTTTGGGATCCCTTCCGACGTGGGATATTTGTTTATATCTTCCCTCCCAGCGAGGCAGGGGAAGGCACTGTAAAAACAACACTGAATATTTCTGTGTGCCAAATATGCTTTAAAGGCGTGTGGGGCTCGCTAGGAGCTTTGTGCTGACTGTATATCTGCTCTTTGTTTTTTAGCTCAGGGTCATGGTGCCAAAGGGGACAACATCTACGAGTTTCAGATCGAGTTCCTAGAACCAGTTGAGCCTAAAGTAGGTATTTCTTTTTCTTCTAACTTTTGCAGAGAAAAAGATTTTTCTTTGTTTGTTTGAGACACATGGAAAGAGAATGGCTGTGCACAAAGTCCACAATGTGCTGTTAGGTTTTCCTGGGGACTGACTGCTAGGTGCCACCCATAGCAGTCCTGGGTTGCTGTGCTCAGCCACCATCCTGCCTTAATGCATCTCACCTCGCTGCCTGAGCCTTGATAGAAACAGGGCCTTACGTTTACCATAGCTGCTATACAGTAGTTAGTTTTTATAGGGATTTAAAGCAGTCAGATACAGGGAGACAGATGCAGCAGTTTGATGAAGCTGTGCCATGGAGAGGAGGGGGAACACGGTGGTACAAAGTGTCAGCGTGGTTGCTAAATTCATGAGAACTGGTGTTTCTGGCTCGTGCAAATTCCTTAGGTTGCTGGTATTGACCCATTGCAGGTCCTATTGCAAAACGTTGCTTTAATTGCTGTTGTAGTCCAATAGGAGAGAGCTCAGCTGGAAGAGCAAACTCCTGTAGGTGGCTGGGAAGACTGCCTTCGTTTCTCAAAGCCCTCTGGGGTGTGGAAGAACTCCAGGCTCGGCTCTCAGCAGAGGATTTGTGCTGCTTCCTCCTGCAGTCATGCTGGGAGCCATGGTTTGGCTCTGCTGCTTTGGCAGGGAGGCCGGAGGGTGCCAGTGGTGAGGGACAGAGCCTGTGCCAGTAGTAGCTGTAAATTACAGCTGCAGCCTTCAGATGTCCCAGGAGCACAGAGCCAGGCCTTGACAGAGATGATTGCTGGGGGAACACGCAGTTATGAGTGCAGGTCATGGCTCTTCCTCTCACCACAGCAGGTGTCACGTGGGATTCCCTGTTCTGGGGACGTACCTGTGACTGACACTAGCATTATTTTTACCACTGGCTAGAGGAAGTGGAGGCTCACAGTGTGAAACACGAGACACGGTCTGTAGGTTTTGTGTAGGATTGCTAGCGCCAGGGGCTGTGCTAACTGTCTGTAGTAGGAATAGTGCTGTGCAGTGCAGGCCCTCCAGCTGGTCATCAAATCACAAGTCCCATAGCCATCTTAGTTGCCATCTTCACCTTGCCCTTGGTTTCCGTGGCGTGTCTTGGGCAGCAGGGAGATTCCTGTGCTGCAGCAATCCACATCACCTCTGCTTCCTTGGTGGGGAGAACTCAGCTATCAGCTCAGTCTCAGAGCTCATTTCTTAGGGCTCCTGTTGACGTATTCTCTTGTGTCTGCCCCCAGCCCGTGTGCAGGGTGACTCAAAGGCAGCTCAACATCACTGTGCAGAAAAAGGAGAGTCACTGGTGGGAGAGACTCACCAAGCAAGAGAAGCGGCCGCTCTTCCTAGCGCCGGACTTCGATCGCTGGTTAGATGAATCGGATGCTGAAATGGAACTGAAGGAGAAGGTCAGTCCTTGTGCTGCCAGTTACAAAGCAAGGATTGCTGTGTGTTAGCTCAGTGCTGGCTGATGCCTGCAGCTGAAGGCTTGCACCTCTTGCCCTACACCCTAGCAGTCCTGTGTCCTGATCCATATGAGGGTCAGATTAACGTGCCACTTGAAGCCCAGAGACACCAATCCTGGGCATTGCTTGCCTAGGAAGCAGGGTCTTGTTTCCATGTATACTGTCACAGTACTGTTTCCTGAGCTGCAGGGCTGGCTGTGACTGTGCATTCCCACCATATGGTAAGTTCAAGCAGCTTAATGCAGCAGGGGGGTGAAAGCCCATCTTGGAAAGCACTTTAACAGAACAGACTGCATTTCTGTTTAACTGGTTTAAAACAAACATTGCCCTGTCCTCCTCCAAGCCACTGAGGTTAAGTGCAGAGGCAAAAGAGCTGCTGCAACAACAGAAGCAGTTGTGAAGGGGCAGGAGGAGCCTGGGCTGGGTGTACTCGGTTCCTGTCAGGTCTCTCATGGGTTATGAAACGTTTTAGGGAACAGTTCTAAGAAACAGTAATAATTGCAAACACAGAAATCAGCTGGCTTTTTCAGCAAAGGCATCTAACTGTTAGAGCACCACATACAGTGAAGGCTGTAAAGCCAGTTAACGCCCTCTACCTTTACATTGCCATTAATTGTGGATGAATAACGTGCTCTGTTTTATGCAGGTGAACATTTAAGCCCTCTAGCAATTGGCTGCTTAACTGAGTTTTAAACCTACTAGCTTTGCAGTAGGGTAGTTAACAAATCAGTTGCTAATTACGGTAACACTCACTAAAACCTTATCCTTCATCTTAAGGAAGAAGAAAAGATTAACAAAATGAAAATAGAATCCAGAGTCCCAAAAGACCGTAAGTAACTGTACCTTTGTAGTGTGTGAGATGTGGGTTCAGAAAGCTGCTGCCGCTCACATATGTGATCTCATGGAGCAATTTTGAGTGGTTTGGTGCATGCTGGAGGAGGATCTTTGTATTATGATCAATTTAGAAATGTAATACAAATTGCCTGCAGTTTCTAAGGAGTGTAAAAACCTGACTAGCAAGAATTCTGTTCTAGCAGATGATAAAAGCAGGCAGAACTCGCAAAGCACACAGCTCCTCTTTTGCCACAATCGATAGTTCCCCTTTTTGTAGGCTGTATTTCACAGAAAGCTTGGTTTGCAGGAGTGTTACCATTGTACTCTGTTCATCTGATGCACTTATTATTGATTTTAGCTTTCAAACACCTGAAGAAAGGATACTTAATAATGTATAACCTCGTACAGTTTCTGGGATTCTCTTGGATTTTTGTGAACATGACAGTACGACTGTTCATCTTAGGAAAAGGCAAGTAACAAGCACTACTTCATCACATTTCAGGGTGTCGTTTTTAATACTTCTAAATATCAAAGTTTAAAGGAAGACGTATCTAGGAAATGAAGTAGTAAATGCATCACCAAAGTGCACAAGAAAAGCCATCACGGTTTCAAGGATAGGAAAATGCTACTTGAAATGACAGAGTAATCTAATGAATGATGCTTGCACTCCACCAAGATTGCATCTAAAGAAATCAGATGGAAGAAAAGGTTTTGCTTACTGTGAGATCGGTGTTTTTGAAAGTAAGCTGGGCAGAACATTTTGGTTCTGGAATGAAATTCATTCATTCTGCTGAGGGATGGTGCTGTCACTGTTTTTTGGGAGGTGCTTGCTGAAATAGCTCTTGGTCCCACTGCGTATGAAACAGAGGACTTGAGCAGTGTTTCTGGACTAAGTGGTGTGACTTTGAGGTAAGGCCTATGAGGAAATTCAGTAATCATGCATAATGCTTTCTCAGATACAAACAGACTGTTATCAGAAGCTGTGCTTCCTGAACATGAAAAACTGTTTGTCCTTAAAACTGTTTCCCATGTCTTACAGATTCCTTCTATGATACATTTCACACTATTGCTGACATGATGTACTTCTGTCAGACTCTGGCATTAATGGAAATCCTGAATTCACTAATAGGACTAGTCAGATCACCACTGATTCCTGCTGTGATACAGGTAATACTTTAAGGTTCTTCTTGCTCCTCCCATGTTATAAGTAAACGTGTATTTTACTTTTTCTAAGTGACGTAATCTTACTGTCACTGAACTAGAGAGTCTGTTATTCAAGAGGCAGATATCCAGGCTTCCCATACTCTGCTGTGGGAGGCTGTCTTCTTCTGGCAATTAAGTATGATAATGTGGGACAACAAAAGAAGGAATCAGCTGACAAAAAGTAAATGTTTTTGATTTGATTCTAGTGCCCCTTTTATCCTGGACATGGTTGTTGTGAATAAAAGTGAAGCTATATGATTTAAGATGAGGTCCCATTGTATCAGACCAAGAATAGAAAGGCATGCTTAAAAATCAGAGGTGACAGCTCAGCTGTATAATTAAATGCTGAGTACAGAACTGTTTTGAACTGGAAAAGCAGATAATCTGCATGGCTTTGAAAGCAAGGACTTGCTCCTTTGTCAGAGAGTGTGACTGTTCCATAATCTGTTTTCCTTAAACAGGTATTTGGAAGAAACTTCATTTTGTTTGTTGTCCTTGGAAGCTTAGAGGAAATGCAGAGCAAAGCTGTGGTGTTCTTCTTGTTTTATTTCTGGAGCATCATTGAGCTGTTCAGGTTTGTGGGATTTTTCCTTTAATGGGTGTGCACAAAACAGCGTGGTTATTTCCAAGAACCTTCAAAGATTTTGATCTTTGTACCTTTTGGAAGATTGGCACAGAGATTGGACCCAGAGAGTAAAACCCCCTTTAGACATTGTCACAGCCAGAAGCTGGGACAATATAGGAATCTAAAAGATAATACTGTCCTGAAAAAACACATTGCTTTACTTTGGGAAATTTGGCCCTCTAGATGATGCATACTTAGACTATGATTAAGTGAGCTGCGTTGTGCTCTGCTGTCCTTTCCAAAGAAAATGTTGTGAAAGGTCTGTTCAATAAGTCAAGCAGTTAAATTCATCCAAATGATCAGAATAGCATTAGTTTTATGAACTGCCAAATAAGGGTGAGTCCATCAAGAGCCACAAGAACAGTTTTTGATTATTCCTGTGTCACTTGGAAATGATGTTGACTGTTCTATACTGCAGATATATGCAAGCTTAATTCTGGTAGCAGCTTCTATTTTAAACAATATCTGTTTCTTCTCACACTTAATTGGCTTCAGGTATCCCTATTACATGCTTTCATGCATGGGTATAGAATGGAAACCTCTAACTTGGCTCCGTTACACCAGCTGGATCCCTCTCTACCCTTTAGGCGGCTTGGCAGAAGGTATGCCCGAAAAAAGTTTAATAAATAAAGTTAATTCTGGGCAAATAACTCCATTTTTGGTTTGGCTGCTGGACTGAATAGAATAGCACTGCAGATAAGCAGATGTGTGCTTTGAGCTGAACCAGATATAAGCATTTCTAACTTCCTGAAGCAAACACTTTTTCAATTTGATGTGAATAGAAGTCATCGTTTTGGGCACTGGAGAGGAAAGTAAGGCAACAAAAGGGTAGTGGAACAAAGTGACCAGGTGTGCACTGCAGACCATGCAGGTGTTACAGGAAGACAACACTTGCTTCCCTTCGCTGTATTTACTTTTGTCTGCTATATCTGCTTGTCAGTCCTGCTGGGGTTCACGCAGCTCAGAGTCCTTGCACAGAATGAGCAAGTGCCTGTTCTTCCTGTGGAAAGCATCATAACCTGTTCTGAGACAACAGTAGTGCTTTCCCAATGGGGCTGTTCTCCCCTTCAGCTTTGAAGTCCAGAGAGAAGACTTCAACAGTGAACTCTTCTGTCTTAACATGTGAATTTTTAAAATGCTTGTGACTACTCAGCCTCTAGATGCAAGAAATGTGTTGTAATCCTACCTGTCAGAGCTTGCTTCTGTGAGCCAGGAGTAGGCTGTGCATTGCTCAACTCCAAGATAAGGAGAAACTTATCTCCTCTTTCCTTTCTGGGGGTATTGCAACACGGTAAGCACTGCTGGCACAGGCCCTGCAGGCTACATGGCTGTGTATGAGAACAATGTCTCACCAGGCAAGTTTACCATGCTTAGACTTCTGTAACTAAACTGCTCTACTGTGTGATGGAGCTGTTTACCATTACACTACATTGCTTGAATAGCTTTGATTCAAACGTTCACAAGTATAATAATGAGATTTTACCTGTGTTTGATAACCATGGTTTTCTGCTTTCAGCTGTCTGTCTCATTCAGTCCATTCCCATCTTCAATGAAACAGGAAAATTTAGTCTGGGATTGCCAAATCCACTGAATGTCACAATCCAGTTCTCATTCTTGCTTCAGGTGTATCTTATAGCCTTGTTTTTGGGTAAGATATTTAATTGTATTTCTTGCTGTTGAAAATGAAAAGGTTCCTCTGATTAGGTCTATTTTCCCTAAGAAAGCTAGATTCTCATGTGTCAGAGATCTTGACAACACAAACTTGCCTGAGGCTAAGTACCATCCTCATTGCTCACTTAAATACTTGTCAGAGACTGAAGGGAACACAGCTACAATTAGCATGGTTTGCCTCTAAGGAGAAGTCCTTATTAACAAGTTAGCAGCATTATCTGCAGTTCATCTGAGTTAAAAGTACAATTTTTACATGTATTTGTAATCCCACTCTGCTTAATTTCACTCTTTTACGTTATTTGAGCTTCAGAATGATTCAGTGGAACTCAAAACGTGATAGCAAATTTAAGAAAATGTTTAACTAAACTACATTATAATACAATGTTTTTCCAGGGAACAATATAGAAGGCTGTTTAAGTAGCAGTATACCTGGTTTATTTTGTTACACTTCCTAAACGTAAGATAACTTTGTAGTATATAAAGCCAGTATGTCTGTGTATCCAAAAAATACTGAAGTCTCTGAATCTTATCTATAATGTTAAGCTGAACTTTGATTAGGTTTCACTTTGCTTAAAGAACACCTTCAGCTGAGACTGTGTGAAACACCTGTCTGATCCTTTCCCAGCTCTGCACAGAGTTTTACAAGTGACAAACCCATCTAACCCCACAAGGAAATACCAGCCCTAGCTTTCGGTGCTGTGTATCTGCTCATAAACCATTGTGGGGTTCTTTTGTTTGCTTCAATTTGGTGCAGCCATCTAGCTTTAAGTGATGCAGAAACGTCCTACCTAAACACTTGATTCTTTTTCAGGGTTATTTGTAAACTTCCGATATCTCTACAAGCAAAGGAAACAGCACCTTGGACCAAAGAAGAGAAAGATGAAGTAAAGGAGGACTTCAGTGCTTTCTTATCTAACTTATCTCAATGACAAGATAAGCCTCTAATTCTTAGGGTTTTACCCACTGTAAAGAATTTTGTAAAATTAAATGATCATACTAGATTCATGATCTCATAGAGAATTCAGGTAACATTCCCATATGCTGTATTTTGTTCTTTCAATCAAATGCATGCGTGACATTTACCATGGGACAGCTGCATTTACACTTGTATCCTACTGACTGCTGTATTAGGGAGAAATCCTATTATCTGCATACAATATGCTTCTAAATGGTGGAGCAGCACTGAACAGTAGTGTTTATATTTAAATTGGATATTTGCTCTTTCAATACTGCATGCAGATAGGGCTTCTGATGTTGGGACATACCATTAGCTGGCCCATGCTGTTCCTGGGGTGCATCCTGACACAAGGAGACAAGGAAACACAGGTACCACCTTTCTCCCAGCATGTGAACCCCAGAACTCCATCCAACTCGTGCAGAGTGAAAATCTGGAGCTGCCCTGGGAGACTGAACTCTTCTGACAGTTCCTGCCAGGGCTGTAGCTCCTTTATAGGCTTGGAAAAGCAACAGCGAATGTCTTTCTACTTCACTTTATCAGCTGCACATTTAAATTTGTTAACACACTTTCTTGGCTGTTCCCTGATGGGATGGAGTAGCAGGTCAAACAAATATGGCATCAAAACAATAGATCATATCTCAGTAAGGGAGATCCCACCTAGGGTTTGAAGGGACCCTTTCCTCTGTGTTTGCTTTAAACAAGAGCTGTTCCCTTCACACCCCAGTTCATGTACTCTCTCACCTGAAAGCTTTTGTTTCAGTGGACTTCGTTTCCACGTGCCCTTCCTCACACCTTGCCTCCTGTAGTTAATTCCAGGCTCCTCTGGTCCCTTTAATCCAGTTTAGAAAAATTATGGTTCTGAACAAGCTGCTTCACAGCTGCTGCTGTCCCCAGGGTACTGCAAGCAACGCCAGCAATCCAGATCAGGCACCGAAGCTGAGATTAGCTCAAGTGTCATCTTACTACTTGTGTTATCTCTTTCTACTGTGAAATGATATGAATCCTCCTGGAAGCTAACAAACAGCTTACTATTTATGGCATGGACCCAGGGATTATTACTGTAAAGGAAGGAAAACGGTGTTATAAAGAGACTGTAACAAAGAACTGACACAAGCTCCACACTGCATTTCACAGTTGTGTTTTGTCAACAAGTGGCGTGATGCAACTTCTTTTTAGAGATACTGGAGGCTCACTTGCAGAGAAGAGTGCAGGTAACTTTCTCAAAAGAGCTGAGCATTATTTACACACTTATTTCACTACAGTACACACTGTACGTATGTCTGAAGTACATCAAAGGACTGAATTAGCTGGCTTGGAACAGCAAGGATCCCTTTCATACTTCTGATTTCTTTACTGGGCATTTAAACTTCTGTTATAAAATCTGTATGTACTCATACATGATGTTTCTCAGTGAAATTGTGGTACCTAGTACGAACTGTAATGGATCTTAAACAACTGAGTTTTAGTCCTTCAGAAAGAATGTGTTTCTATTAATAAAGATTTACAACCAAATTTTGCTTCAGTTCAGTTCTTTGCTCTTTCCCTGAATGCAGTAAGCTGTATAATTTATTACTTCAGACTCCAGCTGCTTAACTTGAGAGTGACCTTCACCACATTGATGTTTTAGCCATGCATATGCCTAAGCTAGCACACAGCAAAGCTGCTCTGAGAATGGAATAAAACAATCTTCTGAAGAATTCATTTTTATTAAAATTACACAAATAAAAAATTTGTCTCAAAAGATTTAAGTTACTTTCACAAGCATAAGCACTGCACCACCAGTGATGTTCATCACTGCCGTATGGACTAGCAATTAGTGACAGCACCTTGAAATGAGCTGTGTATCTCATCTCATACAGTGACTCTCATGTATTTTCTCTGGATTACTCAAATCCATCTGCAAAATAACAGCAACTGCCTTTTAGGACACGTTTACCAGTGATTTCATTTATATATCAACCACATTTGGGGAAGGCCAAAAGCCACAAAAAGTCTGAGTCCCACGATGCCATGCTCTCTTGTCTCCTCACGTAACTTCCACCCATCATCCAACACAGCAATCGCCTCCTACAGTTTCCAGGCCTGACTGAAAGCTGCCACAGACTAGCTACGTTTATTTGGAGAGCAGTGATGCAAGTAAAGGACCCTGTTTTAATAGGAAGTTCCAATAATTAAAGAAGCCCTAAGAAAGTAAACAGGACAAGGAAATCTGAGTGACTTGAGTCTTAATCTATGTAAGTACCCAAACTGGAGACTTCACATTCTTTCAGTGCCGGTACTGGGAAAGTCTGTCTGCAGTGGAGCAATGTTATGATCATAGGCAGTGTATTCTGATGCCCCAGTACTTGCCACTTTGAGCTGCTGAGCAGCGTGTGTGAGCTGAAATGCTGCATCAGGATGAGCTGTGTCAGGAAGCAGGGTGCACTCCCTCTCCAGCATGTCTGCCACACCTTTCAAGAGGTCCAAAAAGCCAAAGGCCAGAGCTGCCTTTCTTAAACGGTTAAGTTCCTGCAAAGAACAAAAACTGTTTTACACAAAGGTTCACGATGGCTTCAGAAAGATATATATTTCTTTTTTTAAATGCAAGCTTATTCACTTCAAGGAAAGTAACCTGTGTGACCAGCAGAGCTGCTGCAAGATGCCGAGCTGCTCATGACAAGAAAATGCTTCAGGGCTGTGGATTATAGTGGCACAGGTAAATAGCTAGCTCTCCCTTGATCCCTTCTTAGAAATTCACTTCTCCTTTCTGTGCATTCAGCTATTGTGCCTGCTTGCTCTGTCTGTGTCCCTGCCTGGAGTGGCTTCCAGCCTGGGCCTTGCTGACTGCTGCCTCTAACCACAGCACCCAGAAAAATATTATATATACTTCTCTTCGTCGTAAACAGCGATGGCTGCTTGTGTGCATTTCAGCAGGGTATTCGCCCTTCAGGTCTCTGGGGACTACAATAATAAACTGCTTCAGTACTTCACTTACAAGAGGAACAACAATTACCTCTGTCTACAGCCTAGATTATGGATTTTCATGATACGGCCAAAAGTGACTGGAATTTTCTTTCTCTACTTCTCTTGTAGAAAAAACGTAGGACATGCTTTCAGGTTCAGATTGACACTCGTGTTCTCATTCCTCTTTGATCCCTCAGTTTATTTCTGCCTGGACAAAAGCATAAAATCTGCACTTAAGTTCACCATCAAAGTAGCAGAGATCGTGAGGGTCACCTGTAAATGTGACACATCTCTGTCACCATGGCAGAAAGCGTGACGGCAGGAAACCAGACTTCCCTGTCTCACTTTAACTAGTCCATAAAAAGGACCCAAGGTGTCTCTTTAGAGAACAGTGTGTGCTTCTGCAGAGCTCTTCAAGCCCTGCACAGAGTGAACATCCCACAGACACAGACAGTATGTGCTCCTTTGTCAGATGCACTGCTATCACTACGGATCAAAGCTTCAGGTTGGCCTGCACCAAGACTCACCTTATAGAAAGTCTGAGTTTTTTCCGGGAGTTTCCGTGCATTTCTCAAGATCTTCTGTACATCAGTCTGCAGAAAAGGAAGAAAAGATCTTGTCAACTGTTGAGTAAGCTGCAGGAAAATGTCCTCAACTGTTTATTGATAAATAATCCTGACCGGTGACAAGCCTGCAGCTCACAGAGGCTGAAACAAGCTGCAATTACACTAAACCCAATAAACTAAGCCAGATGCAGCTTCCATTGAACAAGCTATGCTTTCTGACTGCATTTTAATCATCGCATTTTACAGAGGCAGTTATTATAAAAATGAAAGGAAAGCAGTAAAGCAATTACATCAAGTGGATGAGACACACGCAGACTTCATTTTGCTGCTGAGAAAGCTTCTGCTGTCTGGAGTAAAGCATCAAGTCTACAATCTGTACCTGGAGGCCACTTGGTTTAATCCATACAGTAACGTTCTGTGCGTAGCTGCGCTTGTTCTTGGGTTGCAAAGGGAAAGGACTCTTATTGTCATCATCTCCATAAGGATTTTCTTTCGCATCTGGAGGAAAAAAAGGAAATAAAAAGACTCAATGAGTAAGATCTGGCAAGGTCATGCAATCAGAAAGCATTCAGAAAATGCTGAATTCCAAAGTTACTCCAATGAGTGTGACTAGTACCTGAGATAGGTCCAAGCTGTGCCATCTTCCCTAGCCATGGAAGGGGCTCAGGACCAGGTTCAAAGAGTGACATCATGAGGTTTGATTTCTTCTTGCTATCAGCTTGTGAATAGAGCATCCCATACCACTCTGGCCTATTGAAAAGAGCAAATCCCAATGTCTGAACACTTTCCGACTGTCTTAACACAGAATTTGCCTTTCTTCCACTGTGTGGAGAGTCACTATTTGTAATTAATACTGGCAGAAACACGTCTACAGTTAAAAAAATCCATGGCTTTGCCTAGTGATGCAAGTTCTGTAGAGGGTGAAGCATAAATGAGCAAAGTAAGAGAGATCTTTCAGGCAGACATCCAGCTCCATACCCCAACTGGACGACAGCCACCATCCCTTCCACTTTCAGGCTCCCATGTAACAAAACACAGAAGTTGGGAATTTTTCCAGCAATTTGATTAGCTGAATTCTCATCTTCGGTGTCATCTGTGATCCCAGGTCCCACCTCATCACCTTCTGGGGAAGTAAAGCAAACAAAGGGACAACATAAGTTCAAACACACTACTTCTATTCCCACGACTCTACCGTCCTGTACTTTCTGTCATGAAGAACTCTCAACCCAAAGCACCATTCTGCAAAGATACTTTCCTTTCTTAGGAAAGGCTGCCAGAAGTGGCTGTGACTGGGAAACCCTTCTGCTGCAGCTGGATGAGACTGAATAAAAACATAGGATTATTCTACTGCACTCTGATCACAAAACTTCACATATTTAACAAATAACTCTGCAAATAAACCTTTGAAGGAACTAGAAGAGAAATGCAAAGGCACTAAGAGTGGCAATTAATAACACGGCTGCTTCTGAACCAAAACATCCTGAAATTCAAGTCCAACTCTACCATGCAATTTGTGGTCATTACGAGACACTGTGTTTTAGAAACCAGAATACAGCTGTGATGAAACTGTTAATATCTTTTAAAATGGAAGGCCTAGCAGGATAAGAGTGCCCGTGTAGAGATGGAAGCACATCTGGTGTTTTCACTGTTCTTTATCAAAAGAAATCTCAGTTTCTTTTAGCTCCATTCCAAGACCTTAACAAAAAGACTTGGGAAGCCCTTCTTAGCAGACAAGTAGCTGCAAGCCACAGACATGCTCAATTGTTCTTGAAGCCTACACAAGTTTTTTGCAAAGACACAGATATACTTAAGAGTCAGTGAGCAGTGTTCAATGCTGAAGAACCACTGAGCAATGCAGGTGTTATTCTGATTAGATTTTTCACAGCAAGAAATCATTCCAAGAACCAATTAGAAGCTGGTATTAATTATTCACCTCACACCACATATTTTTCCCACAAGTATTTGTAGCTTGAAGATTATTCTCTACTAATAATGATGATATAACAACACTTTTCTCTCTACTAATTCACTGTGATGTATACAGATAGTTTCCCAAAGAACACACTGTTCAAAAAAAAAGGAAACATCTTGTGTTCAACTTTTTAATCATAATGCAAACACATAAGCGTGACCTTAGGAACATCTGGCATAAAGCACAAGATTTCCTCCTCAACAAAACCACCACAGCCATTAAAGGGGAAGCTTAAAGCACTTTTGGTTACAAGAATTTGCTTACCTCTGTTAAGTGCAATAGGCAGTACCAGGTGTCTGGATAAGACAGGAGGGCTAGAAATGTCAGCTATATCTACAAAACCTACAATTTCTAGATCTGTGGAGAGACAACAGATTTTAGTCAGCTGAATACATTCAGAGTCAATTCAACACCACTGCTTTTTACACCACTAATTTTCTGAATCAGTGACTAAGGCTGCACAACAGAACCCTGACCTTCACTGGGGGTAGTAAAACACAAATATTCATACATAATGTCATGACATACAACATTTCCAACACATACACACAGTTATCCATGAACCACATTGCTAGACAAACACAGAATTGTCTGGTGCCACACATACCAAGAAAATACATCATCAGTGATTGAGCTTTGCAGATAGAAAGAAAGCAGGTGAAACATAACTATACAGGATAAGATATAGTAGTGAAAAGGTTGAAATCAAATGCCTTTAACTAAAAAGCAATAACAAATACATTACCTGTATTAATTGCTTTAGGAATGGGGTCTATTTCCTCATCTATAATGAAAGGCTCTGGTCTGGGAAATACTTGCACATCAGATGTTAAGTGGCCACACTTGAGAACAGCATGGAATGGTGTGTAAGCCAGGTCTATTAGCTTTCTGGAACAAGGAAAAAAATGACAATATCTGTTATCATTCATTCTTTTTATGTTACACGGGATCTCCTTAGTGGAAATCTTCACAAAGGCACGTTGTCTACTAACCCAAACATTGACTGTACATTCTTCAGACAAAGGGGTCCATCAATGGTAAAAATCTGCCCTTCCCCATTGTTTAAATCGATGAGCCGCTCCAGGCAGTCTAAGGAATCCGTGCTCTGAAGCTGAACAAACAAAGCAAAATGTTTTGGTTAAGCTTTATTTTTTATTTATTTTAATCTGATTTTTCTTAACCACCATGTTTTCAGAGAATTCAAACAACACAGCAAAATTTTGTCACCTTACTCCTTTCTGCATAAACCAATATTCTTTGCCTCCTATGAAATGTGCTGTGTTTACACACACATGCAGTATTTGGCCCAGAAAAATAAAATACAGTGCTTTATCACATTAAGTTCTGCTTCAAAAGCAACATTCACGCTACCAGTAATCAGAGAAGCCCTAAGTCTTCAAGTGCACAGGAATACCTTAAATAACACATCATTTTATTGGTAATTCTAAGTTTCCAGCTCCTTCAGGACAATACAGTTTATGAGAGGAGAGATGCATCATTCTCTTTGAGTTTTTAGAGAATGCTTGGGAAAGTACCTCAAGTTATCAGTAACAGAAGATTTACTTCAAACACTTTACCAATTACTCTGATGTGTCAACAATACTTCAACCCATTGCTTAATAGAGAGGATCAATCTTGATAGAGACCCTGAAACTGAAATATCTATTGCATCCCTATGCAGAAAATCCTTCTGTCCATGACATAAGAGCATAGTTGTCACGTTAGAAGCCAAGCTATTAATAAAATCTAAGTTAAGAAACTTTAGTCTACATAAGCTTACTTTTAAATGTTTGTATTGAACAGAATTTTAACTACTGCAGATTTTTAAAGCTGGAGAGTTTCAAAGATACATATTCACTCAAAACAAACAGAAGCTGGCTTGAGCACTCTCCATTGCAGACCAGAAATCTGCTTATTCAAATTTCTGAAGAATTGTTCTGTTTTAAGTGTTGAGCAGTTCTGCAACGTTAAGTCATTTATTTAGGAATTTGGAAATTTAAGACCCCAAATAATTCAGTGTAATTAATGGAGTACAGATAACAACATAAATAGATAAATAGAAACTGCACAATATTCTCCAGGGAGACACTGGTATGATTTATAAAGACGGGCAACTTTATGAATGCAATACTAATCCTCAAGGAAGATGCCAGCATTAAATCTCACCCATTAACTGATGCTAAATACTGGAACACCAACTAAGCTTTAAGCACAGCAGTATCAAAGTGTGCTTGGCGCCCATCTGATTATTAGATCAGATAAGAACAATAATTAACCAGTGTAACAAAGAGGAAGGTATATGCTAAAGACATCACCTCTTCGAGGTTTGCCATGCACATGACATACAGCTTGGATGGGAATGGGAAGGGCAGTGGAAATCGATTGCTTTCGCTTCGCTGGTTGTGAGTAGCTAGTGAGTGCCGCAGGGAGCCTCTGCCGATCCCCAGGCAGCCATCAGTGACAAGGACAACCTTGAGAGAGAGGAGCCAGATGAGCATTTTTGAGCAGAGACACGTTCCTATCTGTAGAGGGCAACTACGCACCGAATAATGAAACCATATACACTCAGTCGTTTCCAGGGGAGTAAGCAGCTCCCCTTGCAAAACAGCACAGCGGCAGCAGGCATTATTTTTTGGCTGACAGGTAAGGAAAACAAAATCCAACTGAAACAAATGTGTATCTGTTACAGCCAGATTTTTTACTCTCTTAATCTCCCCGCCAACCATCTGAACTGTTGCTCAGCAGCAACGGTTTTTATTATTACAGAATTCTGCACAGTACATTCCCCTCTGCCTTTCATCACCCAATAACCTGAAGTTCCAGTACAATGAAGCACGACACAAATAGGAGATGAAATTGCTGGGAACTAATCCATGCTTGGCTTTTACATCGTTCCAGTTCTTTGTGTTGAATGTCTGCTTCTCCAAGGTGCCTTTTATCCTAGTTGTATTACAAAGCACTGCCTAGACAATAAACTTCCATCTTCTTTCTCCTAAAGGACTATTGCTTGAGAGATGTTCCTAGCCTATTGAGCTGCAAAATTACTGAGTTAAATCCTGACCCGAAGAGCAGCAGGCTCTTAGTGTCTCAGAAAACTGAGGGCTAACACTAGATTTCGCCATGAGAGATGGCAAATTCAGAAAACTGAGGGCTAAAGGCAAAGAGAGCAAATTCAGAATGCTGGGAGCTAAGGCTGGATGGTGTGTGCAAGCAGTTACACTCCAAAATGACTCATTAAGGAGAGAAAACAGATCAAAATACACCCAGCAGTACTCCGTGCTGTTGCCTGAGATCTGGAACTGTTAGAAGCCCTAGAAATCATCAGGTATAGAAGGACAGAGGTTGCTGTATGTGTGACTGTACTCCTTCCAAACCGAGCAGGGCTCTTGGGCAGAAGACTGCACTCAGATCAAAAGCCAAGCCTCCAAAAAAGGGCTGTGGGACCACATTTTATAACATACAAAGAACACCACTGATGCACAGTGTCCCCACACACCTCTCTCTCTCTGCTATAACACATTTCAACACAGAACTATCTGGATTTTTGTTGCTTAACGTTATAATAAATGCTACTTCCTGTCAATAACCCAGATATATCCAGAACACTGATTCTTTCTTTTTCTGGGGTACCAGTAGCTGAGTGGTGTGAGTATTCCAAGTTTTCAAATTGCATTCACTTTTCCTTCTTCAACTCCCAGGGTTGAAGAAGATGCTAGATATCAAGAACAGTGAAAATCAGTCATACCTGGCAAGGAATTGCTGCACCCCATTCCTGCTGGACAATATTGCAAACCCCAAGTAGTGCTGACTCTAAACAGGTTTTGTCATAATCATCCATGTTACTTAGGGCTTCCTGTGAAGACAAATAGTTGGTCAATGCTGAGTTACATATCTCTGAGAGGAAACCTAAAAAAGTTATTCCCAGTCCTCTAGCAAGTCAGTATGTTTGCTTTGGTTTGGAACACCGTACTGCAATACAATACCAAGTGCTGTGCTCTTAGATATCACCTGCACAGTTAAAAAAGAAACAGTGAATGGTACTTCAAGACAACTGTGACAGCTGAGTTTGAAGGAACTAATCCTTGTGAACATGGGTCTTAGAGAGAAAATAAAAAGCCTCAAAGAAACAGTTGAGTTGGAGACTGAAGCAATGTCTAACAAAGCATTCCCCATTCTATTCTAACATATGAGAAACAATAAACTTTTGCATTCTGGAAGAACATTACAACGAAAAAGCTTTAAACACAATACAAACCACCACCTCATCTCTCAAATTGAGCTTTATTTGTTTTCTGCACAAGGTCTCATTAATGAGACCACAAAGACATGATGTTCCAGAGTACAAGGTGTACTGGGCTCACAATATAGCTCTAAGGAGTGTAGCTCTACAAATCCTCCCTCACAGCAACTCCCAACTTCGAAGAGGGCCAGAAAGCAGTCCACAAAGAGCTCGTCTAACACTCTGGTAGAGAGGAACAGAAAACACAACTTGCACTGACATCCTGTTTCTATAACCATAAATAGGTTTTCTTCTTAAAATGAGAACTTGACACTGAACACAACACTGTAAGAAGGCTACAGCTGTAAAACTAACATGCTGGAGGAGTTCTTGGCTTTCAGAAATTCCCTGGGGAGGGAAAAATAAACCAAACACACTAGCATTCAATTAGTAAAATAAAAACCTAACAGATAATATCTTTTCAAATCTGTGAGTCCCACAAGTNCCTCTAACACTCTGGTAGAACAGAACAGAAAACACAACTTGCACTGACATCCTGTGTCTATAACCATAAATAGGTTTTCTTCTTAAAATGAGAACTTGACACTGAACACAACACTGTAAGAAGGCTACAGCTGTAAAACTAACATGCTGGAGGAGTTCTTGGCTTTCAGAAATTCCCTGGGGAGGGAAAAATAAACCAAACACACTAGCATTCAATTAGTAAAATAAAAACCTAACAGATAATATCTTTTCAAATCTGTGAGTCCCACAAGTGACAAAGCTAATCCATGCTGTCCTGTGGCAGTGTCATTTCTTGTTAATGGCATATATGGGAACCAGATATTCATCTGTAAATTTGAGTGGACTGACTCCAAAACTTCCAGTGCCTTACAGCGTTCATACAAAACTTCCCTTTCAGACTCTCTCCACAGCCTCCCTATACCCTCCCATACCTTCAAGGTCTAAAATCACTTTCTCCTCCTTCTCTCCTATTTCACCTGCTAGATGTTGTTAAAAGCATCTTCGCTTGACTCAAAAGCATTTCAGATGCTTCTGACTGCTGTCTCCTATATCCAGTGTTAATCAACAACTACACAGAAAAACATGAATGCTGTAGAACCACTGATGTATGTACAGGTTTCCTCAGGCAGCCCTCTCCTCCTGATTTCTCCATTCTCACTTTTAACTCGAGTAACCACGCTTGAGAGGTCACCTGCAAAGGTATAACTTGTAAAGTAGCTAAGATTCTATCCTTGTTTTAAGGATAGGTGAAAGCAACTAAAGATAAAAAGCTCCATTTAAGACACTGTGTATGGGATAGTATGAAATCACACCGTTTCACTGCGACTCTGAATCAATACTGACAACTTCCAGCTCTCAGGTTTCACGAGCCCTACCTGTAGTGTGTTATAATCTCTGGTGAAAGGCACCATCAGCTCCCAAAGAGATGAGAACACCACCAGAGCTGTGAACTCCAGCTTGTAGTTGGTGGCCATGTGCTCGAACAGCATGGTCAGGCCGTGCACTGCCAGGTGCTTCCTCTGGTACTCCTCGGAGCCCTCCACCGACACCGGCCGTGTCATGGAGAGCGACACGTCCATCACCACCACCGTCGGCATGATGTGCTGCTCTTCCCAGCTCCCACGGCAGAAAACCACAGCGATTCACTGAGAGAAGGGAGAAAAAAGCCACAAACGGTTACCACACCACGGCTGCAGAGAGATGCATCTCACCCTGGCCCTGTTAGGATAACTCCACACCCACCCTCTCCTCTACAGAAGGGAAAGCTACAGCTGCTTTACCCCCAGAACGCGGATTTAGCACGAATTCAGCCAGAAAACGAACTGAAAGCACACAGTGCGGGTCACTACGAAGGCCTGCGAGCGCTCCGCAGCCTGGGCGGAGGACGGGGTGCAGCAGGGGCACCCCGCGGGCAACCCCAGCCCCCCAGCACGCCCTATCCCCAGCGGGGACAACCCCAACCCGAGGCTCAGAGGGCGACGCGGTCGCCGTCCCCGCAGCGCCGGCGGTGCCCGGGGATCGCGGAACAACGCTCACCACAGCCCGCGGGGCCGCCATGGGTCCGCCGCGCTAAGCGTCCCCCGGAACGGCGCGCTGCGGCGGGAAGGGGCCGGGCTCCGCGCTGCTCACAGCCCGCCCCACACGCAGCCCACAGCCGCCCCACAGAGCCCTCAGGACCCGACGGCCGTCGGTGGAGTGTTAACCGTCCGCACGCTGAGCCCGGTCCCAGAGCAACCCCACAGCCAGTGTCACTGTCACAGGGCCGGCACCACTCCGGGCATGGTGAACAAAGCGTCCCATTGCACTCATGGCCGGAAAAGAGTTACGTGCTGCTGCCTGGGGGAGAGAGCATACACAAAGAGCAAACAGAGCCCAGCAGAGAAAGGGAGATGTGAGGAAGGGAAAAAGAGTACTCCAAAGAGACAGTGTCACCACCGGGTGAGATTGGGTCCGGCCTTGTTCAACATCTTCATCTGTGACCTCGATGAGGGGATAGTGGCCACCCTCAGCAAGTTTGCTGATGATACGAAGTTGGGAGGATTGGTTAACACGCCTGAAGGCTGTGCTGCCATTCAGAGAGACCTGGACAGGCTGGAGAGCTGGGCAGTCAGAAACCAGATGAGGTTTAACAAAAGCAAGTGTAGAGTCTTGCACCTAGGGAGGAATAATTGCATGCACCAGTACAGGCTGGGGGATGAGCTGCTGGAGAGGAGCTCCGCAAAGATGGACCTGGATGTCCTGGTGGACAACAGGTTGACCATGAGCCAGCAGTGTGCCCTCGTGGCCAAGAGGGCCAATGGCGTTCTGGGGTGCATTAAAAAGAGCGTCAGGCCCTCACAGATAGAAATTGCAAGTGGATATTTCTATGGGACTAAAGCAGACCGAATAGAAAGGCGCTTTTGGAGTTCAAATGCGGTCAGAAGGAATTAAAACCAGAACTAAGCACAGAGATGGAGTGTCCCCAGTAGTGAGGATGAGAACTGCATCTGTAGATCTCCCACAAGTACCCGAGGAACAGCCAGCACCTCCTGGTGACAGCTTTACAGCAAACTGCCAGGAAGGTTAGGAAGCCTTGCTGCAGCACATGCTACAGGTGGCAGCATGGATCGAAGAAGTGACCAAAACCTTAAATACACTCCTCCAAGAGCCTTTTTCTCTCTTAAACAACAACAAAAAAAAAATCATCAAATACACTGACTGCAAAAAGGACTGATGAAGCTCAAAACTGTTTTGAAATGAAGTCAAGGGGAGCTCAGCAGAAGGTGGGATCTTCTGCATGGAACTAGTCAGAAGACAACAGTGAGAACGGATTGTTTATAACTGCTGGTTTCAGTAATCCTCTCTATAAAGAATTTCCCAGTAAACATGAATAAATAAGTGCAACAGAGGAGAAAATAGCCAGGGGGAAAGAAATGGCCATAGGAACATGGTCACTAGGAGCCCCATAAGTAGCTCGGTTTCTGATATGTATACGGCACCTGATCTGCATCAGAAACTCAAAGACATTTTTCACAATTGGAATAACAGCATTCTCATCAGTAAATCAGGAACAATCCATAATTTGATGCGAGTACTGTGGGAAAGTACCAGAACAATTAAAAAAAAGATAGCTGCATATAGAGAACAGGTTATGAAAAAGGATCTCCTTGGCTCTGGGACCTCCTTCTTCTGTCCCAGTAAATACAGAGCAAGGATGAGGGGTATCACTGACCTCTGCTGCAAAGCTTGAGTGTACTGCTGCCATCCAGAAAGCACACTGCCTTCCTGCACTTTGCAGCTCCCTTGTAATAAATGTTCTGATTGGAGTTTTATGACCACGAAGTCTTCGGCAAAGAGCATGACTGTGCCAGTAAAAGTGGCCTCAGCAGAACTGCTTGTCCAACTGTCAGATGAACAAGGTACCTCAAAGCAAAGCTGCGTGCAAGATGCCTTGAAGCGACCACTGCAGCACACAAAGGAGCAGTGTGATTTACCCAAGCAGTGGACTGCTCCTGGCTGTAGCTGATGGTACATATCTCAGAGTTGATGCTTTTATACTGTACTTTGTAATGGAAATAAGCACCTGCCCTCATACTGAGAATAATCTGTAGCAGCAGATGAAGATATTGACTTCAGATATAGACCCCAATCTATACAATAGTCCTTAATCTTCTTAAGGACTACAGGTATTAAACTGGATTGGCTATTCCTCCACTAATATGTCCTTCACACCTGACCCCCTCACCACTCTGTTAGCAGAGGCATAGTGAAAATGGGATCATTTTCATCTGCTTCTCTCTGCACAAACATCTCCCAATGTTAAGTGTCAAGAAAGCTTCCAGAACTCCACTCAGCTGCTGGTATTCCTCATCTTTTCGGACAGCATCTCTGGAAGGTAAGCTCTGGAGCACTGTAGTATTGCTCAAGATTTTTGGCTGAGACAGTCTGACCAGTGAGAAAGGAGCTGACTGGGAGCTGACCTGAGGAGACAATATACTTTGGAAACAAAGTGCTTAAACCACAAGGCTGATGGTGAGGTATTGCTGAAAGGCTGGAATGCTCTTAACAGTTCATCCAACCTTTGGTTACAGTCTTTGAAGAAGGTTTAAACAGGGGGACACGTTCGCAAGTCTTCTGATCTCTGTGTGTGTCTTTCTTTTCGCTCTTTCATTTTGATTGTGGAAGGTTATCCTCTATCAATGCACAATTTGTGGTGAATACTGTATTATGCAACTCTGCAATATGCATGTTGATGTACTTTTTGCATATCAAAAGCAAAGCTTATGTGATCTATTTGTCTAGATACTCCCATGACCCTCAATTACTATTGCATTAGCGATCCTCCCAACTATTTAAAAGAAGATAATAACGCCTGTCTTGCAAGAAATTTAGGCTGATTACTTCACTGGGTGTTATGCAAGAGGGTAAGTGAGAATTGATTTGCATGAAAAGATTTTATGAGAATGGCTTACAAAAGTGTGATCACATCCAGCTGAAGAATAGCAACATTACCACTCTAGGGAGAAAAAATAAATAAATCCATGAAGAGTGATATTCTAAGGTAAAACATTCAAACAGTGCTGAAGGGTAAATTCTGTCCAGCCCTTAGTCATTGTCTCTGTACAATCACAGATCTAGGCTCTGTCACTCTGGCATTTATAATTTCTCTTTCAAAACACTGTTCAAATAATTATGCAAGATATGCTAATTATGCTCTAATAAAAGGCATGATTATAATTCCACTTTGCCAGTTCTGCTTCTACAGAAGGGCTCAAAAAGATGTAGTCATAGAAACAAAATGAATGCTCAGTACCCTGAGCATTACTAGAACCAAGCCTTCCTCCTGCTCTCTTCCAACTGGAGGAGAGAAGCTCACCATTTGCTTGGTTGGTATTCTGTGGGAGCACAAGTCTGAAGGGCCAAAGAGCAGTGGAACTGGGAACTAGCAAACAGTTCTCATCCACCTGTTGAGGTTACTTAGGTGAATAACTGGTCTGTTCGGAAGGAGGTTTTACAGCACAGGCTCATCTCGTCTTCAGAGCTCCTTCATTTCTGGCAATTTAGAGTACAAGTAGGTTCCTTAATAGAAGCTTTATCTTCCCTCCTGCAGAAAGTTGATCAGATTATTGACATTGCAGAGTTATTAGAGACTCCACTGAAAACACAGACATTAAAAGCTGCTGGATGTGATCACTAGGTGGAATCAGAATTCAACTCTGGACCATCTCAACCAGCCTTCATTAAGCTAACCCTATGTTTGTTAGTCAATGTAGCCTTCCAACCTAAAAAAAAATAAATGAAAAGAGGGAAGCCTGAATTTAGAGCTGAGATTACTTGAATTGAGGCTCATTTCTATATACTGAAAAATGGAAAATCACTTAGTGAGATAATGATGGGAAGTTGTGGTACATTTTTTTTGACACTAGATCTTCCTTTACAGGATTCTGCACTTCACGTCATGCAGTTTCACTCCTGATGCATAAGATCAGTGAGAAGCTCCAATGGTGGCTATAAGGGCAAGCTGCTGATCAAGAGAAGTCTTCAGTGGCTTCTGGACACAGATCTGGTTTTTGAACCTTTAGGAAATGCATTTACCACGGAGAAGGCGCCTACAACGGAACCGAATCTTTTTCTTCCTTGCCATAGTGTCACTCCTCTCTGTCTGTCAGCTCCAGTTCAACCCCTTTGCTGTTCCAGCACCTCACACTGCACCCCAACACGAAGACCCTGTGAAAGTGACCCCCAGGGAGCTTTCCCGCAACAAAACTGCCAAAAAAGGCAATGTCACAGCAGCACCCAAAATAAGGCACTGTGTGTATATTGATCCTGAGCCAAGTGTGCCCATCACTACATCAGAGGGTACAACACAGCGAGAAAATGCCAATGAAAGCTACCCAGATGAAAAGCCAATGTACGAATCCAAAGGAGAATATCCCCAGGACCTATTCAGTGTGGAAGAACGGAGGCAAGGGTGGGTTGTGCTTCACATCTTTGGCATGATGTATGTATTTGTGGCCTTGGCCATCGTGTGTGATGAGTATTTTGTCCCTGCTTTGGGAGTGATCACAGAGAAGCTGCAGATCTCTGAAGATGTGGCTGGAGCCACCTTCATGGCAGCAGGTGGATCCGCACCAGAACTCTTCACCTCCCTCATAGGTGTCTTCATCTCACACAGCAATGTGGGCATCGGTACCATTGTGGGCTCAGCAGTGTTTAATATCCTCTTTGTCATTGGCACCTGTGCCCTCTTCTCAAGGGAGATACTACACCTGACATGGTGGCCTTTATTTAGAGACATCTCTTTCTACATTATAGACTTACTGATGCTCATCCTGTTTTTCCTAGACAGTGTCATTGATTGGTGGGAAAGCCTCCTTTTACTGACTGCATATGCCACATATGTGTTCACTATGAAACACAACGTGTCTCTAGAACAATGGGTGAAAGAGGAGCTGAACAAGAAGCTAAATGCTGTGCAGGCAGCATCAGCAGAGCATATGCGAAAGGTTGGTGTCCTTATTGTTCAAAGGGCAAGTTGGAAATAATCCTATCATAAATGACAAAAAAAATACTGCATCTTCTTGACAATGTGCATACCCAAACGAGACCTCAGGAGGTAGACACTGGTCAATAATTACGATTATAAAATGAAGGAAATGCAATCTAGACAGCAGAGATTCTAAGAAATTATGGAGAATGCTACTAAATACCCTAGGAATTATTAAACATATGAGTTGGGGTCACTTTGTATCTTTCAAAGACAGACATGAGGTTTTGCTCACTTGGTGGTTGTGAAGGAGTTAAAAAAGACACATTTACACTTTCAGGAACAAGTTAATCTGGAAACAAGATTAAGAGCTCTGTCAACCAGAAAAAAAATAAAAATAAAAATCTCCAAACCTCTTGCAGATGAGGGATGTTGGAAGAAACTCTTTTCCCATTTTGAATTTGGGTGTGTTCCTGTGATGCTGGTGGGATCACTTGTTACCAGTCTGGAGCTGTGGCTCCTTTCCACAACCACTGCCACTGCTCCCAGTCAGCATTTGGTAACGAGATCAAAATGCCCAAATCCTGTTTCCATGTATTAACTACAGGTATGTCAGAGACAATTCTTTATGCTACTGGTGCACAGTCAAGGAGGCTTGCTGCTGTTATTCAATCTCAAAGTTTGAGACCAGGGCCCTTTGCTCAATATCTTTTGAAGGAAGACAAGACTGCCTGCAAAAAGATAGCTGTCACCAGAGCCAGTTACCCTTCCAGTCTGTTAGATCTGGCCAGGACATGCACTCCAGAACACTTGGGAGCTGAGTCTGCCTGTTCAGTTCCTCCCCCTCAGTCACTCCCCCTGCTCCTTTTCCTGCTGCCACTTGGTTCTCTTGGCCCGTGCTACTGCCAGATGCGGAGCAGACTGTTAGGTTTCAAGCTGTCCTCTTGCATTGGCACACTTGACATTCAGATGTGTTTTGCTGGCATTCAAACATGTTTTGACCCTTCTGGTCTTGGCACTCCCTTCATGTACTTTAAGGAAAGGAAGGAAAAGCAGTAAGGGTAGTTGAAGATGCACAAAGCTGAGGAAGTGCCTTTTTTTTCCTCCTACTAGTCTGTCTTTCAGCCAGGGTTCATGGCTGGGAGTCCTGAGAGCCCACTTTACATTCCAGTGGGATACACATACAAGATGCTGCATCACTGTTGATCATCAATCACAAGGAACTAAGACCATCCCTTTAGGCTCAAAGAAAAAAAGAATCTTGCCTTTTAAGATTGCAAAGAATTCACACTAATATATAGTGGCGTGACACAAAGCTACTGGAGTTAACCCTGGGGAAAAATAAAGTACTTTCCATAAAAGTAATGCTACTCACTGGGAAAAGACACCTCTTTGCATCTTCACTTTGTCTCTGAAAGAAGATAGGTCAGGATACAGAAGTTTGGGGATGAAATCCTGGGCTGTGTACATCCACAGGGAACAGAGGGCAGAGGCCATTTGGGTCTGTTCCTGGACACCTACACCCTCACTGAGTTGCTGTGGGCAGAACCCCACTTCCCTCAGAGGCTGCATTGCTTTAGGGAAAGCACGTGGCTTTGGCACTTTCAGTAGTGACCATACAGAGTCATTTCTATTGTCTGCCCCACTGTATCACAGACATCAGTCTGAAGAGCTACCTATAGAACCTGTAAAAGCAGGTGAAGTGAAAATGGCATTCAAAGGTTTTTGTTCTTGTTTGTACACAGAAAAGCAGCGTGGCAGTTGCAGAGGATGGAACGAAGCCAGCAGATGGGAAGAAGCTGCAGGTAGGTCTAGGCAACTTAGCCAGGATAAGAAGTCATGTTTTGAACCCCTCTCTGCATTAGGTTTTGAAAAACAGTGCTATCTTCTGTGTCAAAAAAACCTGGACTGAACCCTATTTCACGTGAAGAGCCAGCAGTTCTTGGCACAGTACTCACAGCTGAACTAAGAGGACAGCTGGCTGAGTAGGGCCCTCAAAGGAATTTTTAAACAACTAAGAGACAGTTCAGATTGCCCGAGGGGATGTGACTGGCAGAGTGCTATCAGCACTGCACTTTAAACGGGGTGAAACAGAGAAGAATTCAGAACGTAACTTTTCTTACCAGCTTTCATGGCTGACTTCTCCCAGTGCAGAGGTCGTGTCTGCTCTTCCCCGCAGCAAGCACTGGAGAGCCAATGCTCTGCTCCTGGCTGAACTCCTGCTGCCACTTGCTCTTTCCTTGGCTGGCCAGTCACTGTGCAGAGGCTTGTGTGATCCACTGGCTGCACATGTACGTAACGGAACAGGTGTTAGCTGCCTCAAGGGGATGCTAATTTTCCCTCTATGTATTTAACTCACCTGTACTAATTAACGTCCAGTCAAAAACCTCATTAGGATGGTGGTACTGACAATAAGAATGGAGCATCAGAGCTTTCCATTTAAGTCAGGACACTTGCAACCACTGCAGCATCACCTTCTAGCAGTATATAAGTCGACTGTTATCAGTTATTGATTATGACTAAAATCACTGCATACTTTAATTATTACCATAGTAACACTGTGTTGATTCCAAGTCAGTACAAATTCACTGCATCTAAGCACAGGCTGCCCTATTATCTCAAGAGCATGTATCTTGCTACAAAGGACTGACAGCCACCCTGTGAACCTGCACGCAGAGGAGATCAGCCTCTGTGTGAACACATCCCCTGCGCAGAGGGGAACCAGCAGAGAAGATGTTCTGAGGAGGAAGCTGCTACTGATGGTTGTGTTGTACCTTCCCACAGCCGGCGTCGGCCTTACAGCGCGGCAGCAGCTCAGCCTCCCTGCACAACTCCCAGATGCGCAGCACTATCTTCCAACTCATGATCCACACGCTGGACCCCCTGGCAGGAGGTGAGTGAATGCTGCACGTGAGGGGCCCCATCTTGGGGCCTTGATCACAGAGCAGCTTAACTGGGGGCATCTCTGTTGCTGGTGGAAGGCAGAGTCGCTGAATGTAGAGCAGTGGCATCAGCTGAAGGCTTTTCATCTGACAGCCCTTCAGGAAAGGGCTGGCTCAACATATCAGCCTCATCTATAACAGGGAAATTCACTCTATTACCTGTGCACCTCCTCAGCTGAGGCATAAACCTGAAGAAGAGGAATAAGAAGTTAAAACCTTGAAAAATCGTCTCTCTGATGATGGTTAAAATCCCGGCTGAGATTTAAAACACACAGCAGGTTCCAATTACAATGGTTAAATTAACCTGTATGCAACTCAGACCACCTTTGAGGGCTTCTGAATGCCCTCCTGCAACACCACATTGCACCTTCACTGCCATGGCAAACCGTACCCCTTTTCAGAACCTGATTAAGTAGAATGGAATAGTCCAGCTGGAAGGAACCTTTAAAGATCGTCTGGTCCAACTGCATGATCTCTTCAGGGCTAACCAGAAGTTAAAGCATATCACTGAGGGCATTGTCCCAGCATCTCTTGAACGATGACAGGCATGATGTCTCTAGGAAGCCTGTTCCAGCGTGTGACCAAAGGTAAATGGAAGGCATCCTTGCCTTCAGAAGAGAGAATGGAACTAGATGATCTTTAAGGTCCCTTCCAACCAACCCAAGCCATTCTGTGTTTTTACTCAGAGCACTTTGCAGGCAGTGGGCCAACTCCCCAGGGGCTAAAGGTTGGAGCTCAGGACTAAGAGACACCTTTTAAACAGCCCAGGTGGCAGAGAAGCCACATCTCCAGACACACATGTACCTTTGAACAAAATTCTCTAATTCTATTGTGCAATTTTCTGAGAAATGCTAAAGAATGATCTAAAAAGAATCATTTTTAGATTTTTCTTCCTAGCTCAGCACATGCCTTGCCCCTCCACTGCCCTACTTGTTCTAAAGAGATTATCCTTTGTCCATTCAAAGGGAGATTGAAGCTAAGCAGATAAACACCTCTCGTGTCTATCAGTGAGGTTACAAAAAGGACTCTCCAGATCAAAATCACAGCAGCACGAACTGATTGAGGGAACTAAAGAGGCTTTGTAAGGACAACAAGACAGATAAGTGTCCGCTTTGCCAGATTTTTAGTAAAGGCACCCACCAAATTACTAACCACAGGGAGATCTTCCAGTCCTTCTTGTACCTCACATGCCTTTACAGCACCTGCCTGCTGCAGGCTGGCACACACTTGGTGTTGTGGGTCAGACTGGTGTCCTCAGTTCGCTGAGACCCTCAGCAGGAATTTTGAGGGCTCAGGCAAGCACTGCAGCACTGCCCCAGCCAGCTCAGCACAGAGCACATGGTGAGGGCTTTCCAGTGCAGTTGTAAACCACTGGCCTTGCTCGAGTACCACTAGCAGCAACACCACAGTTCATGAAGAACGGATAACTGTGACTAGGGGGTGGCTGGGACCTTGTCTCTGAAGGAGAGCTTCCTCTCTGCTTTGATCCAGGCAGACTTTGAGTTCCTGTCTCTGAGTGCTGCAGCCACTAGATGGGAGTGTGACCTTATGTACCTGAGCAAGTCTAACGCAACAGTGAGGATGGGTTTCAATCTCTCCATAAGGTTGTTATTCCTTAGACTCTTTGCTATAATAATGCCACCAAGTTAACCTCTGCCCTGGGTGCACGCCTTGTTCTACTCAACACTGCTGGAGCAGAGACAGCTCCTTGGAAAAGATAACAGTGAAGAAAGTTATTGATATTACAATAGCAGAGCACTCGAAATCAAGGACCTGGAGTTCCAGGTACTTTGCATTGTGCCGGAGAGACTCCTTGTGCTGGTACACTCATAACTAAAAGGTAGTCTGGAAAAAAAGAATCAGTTCCGGCTAAACTGAGACACTGAAGTGCTTTGTGAATCCCTGCCAAAAAGATGAAGAGATTTCCCCAGGATGACTCTGAAAAGGATGTGACCCTGCCAAGGCATTTCACAGCTGCAAGCTCAGCCTCAGAGTTAATACCACTGCTGCCCTTCGGTACCCTCAGGACAACTGGCTCCCACCCATAAGGCCCTTCTTTTTGCAGCACATACAGCACTCTCTGTGATTAGGTTGCAGCATAAGAATAATCCCAAAGCAATCTGTATCCTCAAGGGTCAGTGTTGCTTCCTGCCAAAGTCTGTAGCATCAGCACTTAGAGACTATGCTAAAGAACCACAAAAGAAAAAGGTTGCCAACTATGTCTCAGCAGTTCCTGACTTAACCTACTGCAGGTAGGATCTCAGGGGGGTTCCTCCCTTACGCTGCAGTTGTCCTGTGCAGCCCAAGTACCAAAGATGCTTCGAGGCAGCCAGAGTCTAAAAGTTTGTGTTAGTCTGACAGCACTGGGCCTCCCAAACCGACTTACAGAGTGAAAGGCCTTAGAACTGAAGTAAAAGTCTGAATTACAAACTTTGTTTCACTGTTCCTGGGTCAACACCGCTTGTGAAACAACGTTTCTCATTTGAACAATGGATTAAGTCCACTGTGTTTGATTTTATTTATTTAGTATTAGGAAAGGATCATTATTTAAGTCCTTTTCTCTATCTGGAGGAAACAAGGTGTTCATTATGTCCTAGTTAAAGAGCTATTAATTTTGGAAATTAGACCAGGATAAAGGAGCAGGCAGTGTTACAGGCCAGAGCTGAGCTCAAAGACAGGAGGCAGCGACAGCTTCATCTTTACACATCACTCACTCATGTTAAGAGAAAGAAAAAGGCCAAAAAGAATCACGAGATTGCTTTTACTTGCACTTTGATGACAGCAGAACCCTCACGTCCCTCAGGTTTGTGTCAAATTTTACAAAACCCTCCCTACTGCTCATAGTGTAAGTTAATCCTGTTGGATTAAATACCAGAATCAAAGAACAAGTTAAATACAAGAGCTGAACCCAAGGCAGAAGCTCACCTGCAACCCCAAGCACAGCCTGGCTGCTGTCACTCCTTGGGGTGGGAGCTTCCCTGAGGACCATCTCAGTGCTTCTGGACGTAGCCATGCCCTGTGCAAGGTGCTCAGAGCAGCTGGCAGTTTCCAGCAGGATGAATGCTCAAAAAAGGCAGCTGGAGATCCACTGGTGCCACAGCTGAGTGGACTTGGAAGCGCACAGTGCAAACCTCATGGAACTCAAAGAGACATCCTCCTGTGCAACAGCTCCTGGAAGATGACAGCAGCATGCTGAGTCAAGCCAAGTGACTGCACTGACACACACACATCCCACAGGACCACGGGCACAGGCAGTGCCCTCAAAAACAAGTGCTTGGCCACAACAGGACCCGTGGCTGTTGGAATAGCACGCTGCCCTGCTCGGCTGAGCTAATCCCCAGCACTGGCAGGGGCTGAGCTGACAGCTATCCCTCCTGCCATGCTGACCTGCAGATCTGGCAGCTTACAGCCATCTCTTTCTGCAGCCTCAATACATCCTGCACAGAATGTGTGTCAGAGGCATTGTCAGAGGCATTAACACCTTTTTAAACGAGGCTGATCTGATGAGAACTGGATAGTGCCCTGGGCCTAAGCTGTTTATCCCTGACAGGGATGGACACTCTGCTTGGGGTGGTGCCCACAGCCTGTGCCCAGGTGAGGGCAGGAACCAGCAGCTGGGGTTTGTGTAACCTCCTTCAGGCTGGGCCTGACCACCCTGACCCTACTGTCAGGAGATTTTTATGGCAGCTAATGAGGAAAGCTGAACAGAGGACTGCTGGCCAGTGGTTCCAGGAATCTGGGAGCAAAAACTCACTTCACTGCCTCACATCGGTGATAAGCACCATAGGTGCTTGTGCTTAGCAGCAGAAGGAAAACAAAGCTTCACATTCCCTCTATAGGCTTCAAGAGTGGCAGGCAGAAGAGAGAGCTGAGGTCCTCAGTCCCAGCAGCCTTTCAAAGGAGGAGAGCCTGCATTTCTCCTCTCCAGCCACTCCACCTACTGAAAAAACTCTTCTCAGACAATAATAGGAACCACACCAGCCTAGGACTCATCTCCAGAGGTCATAATGCCAGAGCCTGGGACAGTTATTGTACGTGTCTGAAATACACTTTTTCACAAAGCTCAGCTCAGCACTCGACCTGCCTGCATGGCTCAGGGCCTCGGAGCTGCTATTCCTATGAGCTGAGTCTCACAGTGATGAGTAAAGTGACAGAGCATGCCCTTGAGGCAAGCAACGACAGTACATTCTGGTTGCCCAGTCAACAGTACAGGAGATTAAGTCAACGTCATAAAACTTTCAGAAGAAATTAATTTACAGCCCCATGCACAAGAAGGGCATAGCATGGCTGATTTCTGGTGGCCACATCCATGCACAAACCCTGTGACCTTCTGCTTGGTCACCGGGCAGGCAGCTCAGCAGAGGATAAAGCCCAGAGCAAAGTGAGGCTCTTCTCTGAGCTGGTGACTTAATTCCTACTCTTGCTGAAAGTGAGTAAGACATTTAAGTGCAACATCAAACTACGGAGAGAGCAACACACAGTTTGAGAGTTCTGTAAAACAATAATGAAGCAGTTCAGCAGAGCACAGCATTGGTTACAGCAGGAAAATTCATCCGCAGTGCCAGAAACACAGGACAGGGCACTGCACTCTGAAGAGGACCTTTCGGGCATCCTCTGCAGGATAACCTGAACCATTCTGAAACTGGACACCATAAACTTCGATTGGAGCATCTCACTGCCAGGGGGAGACATTCACGTATTCCTTGAAACATCACGTAAAAGATACGTAAATGAAACACCATGTATAAGAGAAAAGCTTTTCTGTTTTCCTCACCATCAGGTCAGCAGGCTGCAGCAGCACAGTAAAGCCTCTCCAGCAGCCATGTGGCACAAGGAAGATGGCATTTTTGGCTGGCATATAATCTAGCACGAACCAAGCCAGCAGTCCTTCGGGAACAAAATGGTATTGCATCAAAACTCCTCCTGTTCTTCCATAACTGGCAACTGCTGACAAATGCATCTTTCTCATTCACAGCAAAATTTAAAGACAGGGTTGATATCCTGAGCAATATAGCCAAGGCCAAGGCCGACTCTGTGTCTGAGCAAGAAACAAAACCAGAAGGTGAGTGCAAGAAAGGTCAATACCATTTGCTTTGTTTTGTGCTGTAATCCCACACATTCCCAGCACTCTACACCCGGGGACTGGCAAAGAAACACTACAGTATGACACAGATTTTGTTATTACTGGTCACAGGTGGCTGCTGTAGTAACGCAGCAGAAATCAATCAGTATCCAATAACAGTGGGCAATGAGAGCCATCCCTACTGGAGAAGTAGCTCTTGGGGTAGGATCCAAACAGAAAATACTTGGAAGTTGCTGTGCTGCTCATCTTCGGTACACTTTGGGGTTCTTTAAACCAAATTACCTTCCTTTTAAGCCCAAAAGTTTGGCACTGTTGCAGAACAGCACAGAAGACTCCTCCCCAGAGAAAAGCTGCACTGATACTCTCTGAAACTACCCTGGAGTGGCTGTGCATCCTCCCTTCAAATAGTTCTTACTGTCTCACTGCTGACACACAATGTTCTGAGTGGTTTGGAGGCAGCATATGCTACAACACACCTGTGATGCTGGTGAGGCTGGAGATCTGGAAAAAAAAGTGTGTACATGGAAGGTCCCACCCACAATTACACTGCTGCAGTACACGAGTAACATGTACCCAAACACATGGACATCACCCACGTGAATGGAAACAAACTTGAGGAAAATATTAAGAAACAATTTCTCAGTGCAGAGTATCAGCACCACACTGACTTAATCTGTCAATGAATTTCTGCTCTTTGACACCTTCCACACAATTACGTGGTGCATAGAAGGGCTGTGCATTATCAATATGCACTGCTGCTTTGGCTGAAAGTATTCCATGTTTTTTCCCTGTATGTGTCAGCACTTCTCTATTTGCATTTGAGTACATATCAGATGAGCAGGGATTAACTCCTGGTAGCACATAGCTGTCATTTCTCAGAAGCCTCAAAGTGTATCTGTTCCCTGGAGAGCACTGTGCTCTATAAGAAACAAAGAGGGAGTAAAGCTTTACATCCTCCTGGCTTTACAGGATGGCTCTAGTAAAGGTGTCAGAGTCCAGACCTAAACCAATAAATGTTCATCAGGTGGACATCAAATAATTAGCATTTCACTGTTGTGTATGTGCTTCTTAGAGCAATTTCAAAGGAATACTTTGATGCTCCTACGAGCCCCTGCACCAGGTGGGCCAGCTCCTGCCTGTTTGAGAACAGCAGCTCACAGTAGGCAGGGTTGACAAACAGAAAGCATGAGCAGATAGCCTAGGTTTAACATGAAATATTATACTTTTCTGGAGCAAACTAACACCTGCTGACAAAGGAGAAGGGGACCACGCTAACATGACTAAAACCACTATTCCTTCTTACCACTTTCAGCAGAAGAGGAGAAGCAGGCACCACAACAGACTATCCAGGTAACTCCTGCAAGCGACTCTGAACCCAGCAAAGACAAACAGAAGGAAAACACACCACAGGATGGGCAGGTACTACATGAAGGATCATAGGCAATAAGAGCCCAGGGCTTCTGGGGTACAACCCTGCACACTTCTCATAATTAGCAACTATAAGTAGACTACGTGTGAAGCAATGAGGTAATGAAAGGAGTTGGTTTAGACATTTAGGCTTGTGACCAAAGACAATCTTGGTCTAAAACATGACACCAACTGCTGCTGGATAGTATTTTCTCCTCAGCTGACTCCTCTGACATCAGAGGGCAACTCCAGGACAAGAGAAAGTTAAGTGTGTACCTCAGCATGCTTCCGTGCTGTTTCCCTCATCCCTCCTTCCCATTATGCAATGTGGTTGTTTTGATGAGGAAAGGTTGTCCAAGACGGTCAGTCTCTTACTTGTGTTAAAACTCTGTTTAAAAGTTCATTCTAGTTGACTTCCACAAATTAGTTGACACACTCACAAGACAGGCTTCAGCACCAAAATAGGACAGCCTGGATTTTGTCCCGGAGTAACAAGATGCAGGCTCTGCCCTCAGCCACTTTACAAACCTGACCTCTGCCACGGCACGGTCACAGAGAATAAATGCTGCACAGCTCCTCGTTAGTGTGAAGCATATTGGATTTTTTTTTCCCTCTGACCTCCAGCCCCCTTCAGACAGTGAGAACTCAGAAGACAGCAGCTCTGACAGTGAGGATGACAGCGATGATGACAGCACAGATGATGAAGAAAACGATGAACCATTATCTCTTGAATGGCCAGAAACAAGGAAAAAACAAGCAATTTACCTCTTCCTCTTTCCCATCGTCTTCCCTCTGTGGAGCACTATACCTGATGTCAGAAACCCAGTAAGAATCCATCTTCTTTCTGCTACCATATTAGATAACTGAGCTACAGACTTCCTCTTAGAAAGAGCCCCCCATTCTACTTTTTCCATGTCAAAAGTCTTATATATTAATCACTGTTAATGCTGCAGAGAGTGGAAAAGAAGCCCCAGCTGCAGCATAACAGATCCAGAAACTTAATTAAATTAATTAATGACTAACAACAATTGGTCATCTAATCAAGCTGACAAAAAAAACAACAAAGATGAGCATCTATGTTGCAATCAAACAGTTGATTGCACGAAGCACTCCAGATCAATAGTTTTCACCAGGGATTGTTAACCTTCCTGAAACTTCATGTTTTTATTTTCAAACTTGGTTTCAACAGGATTCAAAAAAATTCTTTGTCATCACATTTTTCGGATCCATCATCTGGATTGCAGCGTTCTCTTACCTCATGGTGTGGTGGGCTCATCAGGTGAGGGATTTATTTTCTGTCTGCAAACAAAGCCACTTCAGAACAAGTAGATGGAAAGATAAGGAATGGAATGTCACTGTGGCATTTTATCTGATGAATTACAGCTGCAGTCATCCATCAAAACAGTAGAAACTTTGTTTTGTCAGAATCCAAAAGGGGATTCTCACTTTCATTCTTTTTGATTTGACAAAAGGTTCTCTCTGAAGAGCTTCTAAGAGAAGTTGTGCATCACTGAAAGGAAAAGTGCCATCAAGATCTACCTTAATACTTCTAATTGATAAAATGCATCTGTGTGGAACAAAATTATCCATTATCTAATTACAGTTCTAGGATAACACAGGTTCTGATTCAGGAAGCTGTTAAGTGATCTCAACTCTGAGTGCCTTAATATGCGTTTGGAGCCTTGGGCAACAGAACTTTGTGCCTTGTAGATTCAGACCTGCACTCTGAGTGATGAGCTTCTTGATACATTCACACCATAATTAATCAAGCCATAAATGCAAAGACTTCTCATACAGAGCTGATGTTAAATTTGCAAAAGGAACAATGAAATACATCCAGAAGGGGGAAAACGTAGGACAGAAGAATGTGTTAGGCTGTAACTGACTTCACCTTGCTTGGTTCTGGCAACATTGCCATCAGATGATCACTGTGCTCTAAACTACAAACAAATCTGAGATTATTAACATACAGTATGAAATGTAACTTTTCATCCTATAAAAGAGAAAAATGCTACCATGGTTAATGGGAATGAAAAACATTTCAACTCAAATATGGCACAAAACCTAGAAGGCAGGGAGACTACATCCTGTGTTCCAAAGCAAACAGCCCTAATTTACTTTGTTGGTGTTCTATTAGGTTGGTGAAACAATTGGGATATCAGAGGAAATTATGGGGTTAACCATACTGGCAGCAGGAACATCGATCCCTGACCTCATCACCAGTGTCATTGTTGCAAGGAAAGGCTTAGGTGACATGGCTGTCTCCAGCTCCGTAGGCAGCAATATCTTCGATATCACTGTTGGGTGAGTATTAGTTCACTCCTGAAAGATGCAATTGTTCCAGAATACAAAACATGGTTTTCAAACCAAAGAAACGTTTCAGTTTCATTTCATCTGTGCCTAACTGATGGACAGTCAGACCACCAGTTCCACATTTATTTTTAGACAACTTAACCAAGCCAGGAAAGATGGATTTTAGCAGCCCAGTGCAGAGTGAATATTAATTTGCACATCATTCAAGTCACTGTTCTACAGCTTAAAATAATGGTGTGTAGAGTGAAATGGCACTATCACCTTCCCTAAATTCTGAGTCAGAGAACTACTGACTTTGTGGGACAAAATACAACTCATCTTAGGCCAGCATCAAAGGTTTACAGGCAGAACACTCACCCAGTCACTCACACATTCAGATTCTCTGCAGCCAAGGCTCCCTATCTGCACCTGTATCTTTCATCAATAAAGCATCAGAACCTACTCCTTTATGAGAGCATGCTGAGACACTTAATTCACAGTTATTATTTTGAAAACCCCTTTAGAGTCTTGGATTGCATTATGATAGTACAAGTATTATCCAAATGCAATTCTTCCACACCAACATCAATTCTAAATTTATGCTGAGTTACACTGAATGCAGCTATGCATTTTTTCCTGTAAGAGTTTAGAAAAATTGCTTATTTATAATGCAGAAAATGAACTGCCTTCAAGCATTTATTTCAATTACTTCTCCTTTTCTTGCAGTTTGCCAGTTCCTTGGTTTCTTTATTCAGTCTTCAACGGATTCAGTCCTGTTGCAGTCAGTAGTAATGGTTTGTTTTGTGCAATTGTTCTGCTTTTTCTCATGCTCCTATTCGTTATCATCTCAATTGCTTTATGTAAATGGAAAATGAACAAAATACTAGGGCTCACTATGTTCGCTCTCTACTTTGTATTTCTGATCATCAGTGTGATGTTAGAGGACAGGATAATATCCTGCCCAGTGTCAGTGTGACATCTGGGTGCTCCAACGTGTGTGAAAGCACACACCTAAAAATCAGAAGCATTTCAACGTAGCTGTTGTTCTGATCAATCAAAGCAACCCAAGTTATAACCAACTTCCTGAGATTAAAATATCTTTAACATATGACAAAAAAATAAAAGAATCTCAAGTGGTTTGTCTGCCTCCACTGTTGTGGTTTTTCCTCAGGAAAAAGAAAGAGCAGGTAACGAAGGGATCAGTACCACACACCGTACACCTTCAGGCATTCCTCTAACAGTATGATACAGATACATCAGGTTTTCAATGTGGCCAGTCCCCATGAAGTAATGGAACTGATTTTTAGCACAGAATCTTTACACTCGTCACAGCAGTATCTTCAGGATCATGCTGATTTATGCAATAAACTGCATAAACTCACTGAAATCAGTGATTTTTACCTGGTGGGAACAGAACTGCACCTTCATGGCTTCCCCTTACAGCACTGCTCTGCCCCAAAGCCCTGTGGGCACATATTCTCCATCTCAGAGGTGAATTCCCTCCAATTGTGTAAAATCAATAAGTGATCCAGAGCACAACAGTTCCAGAGGTTTGTGCTGTAGCTTTGTCATGACTTCCTTACGCAGAGGTCATTTTCATCCTTTCAGTGAAAGCCACTGTAAAGCATCTGATAAAACAATTGATACTCTACACATGTCCAATAAAGTGAATACAAAACACATGATGCACACCTGAAGTGATCCTTCTTGCTGGTCCTCTTAAGACTACTGGAGACGTAACACTGAGCTTTTCAAGGAACAAGCAAAGCAGTGAGAGCCACTTCAGCACACAGACGACAAGAGGATTTGAGAGCTGCACAGCAATCCTAAAAGAAGTCACAAAGATAGCATTCAAATTGCTGCATCATGCAATACAATCAGTAAGCACTACTAAAGTGAGCACGGCATTACAGACTGACATCTTACTGGAGAGAGAGGAGTGGATCTTGGTTAGAATATTGCCACCTGTAAAAGCTAAGCCAGAAACCAGATATGCTACAAGAGGAAGGTAAAAAAAAAAGTGGACTCATCTCTGAGGTTCACACATCATCCTTCCCAGCACTACCTCTTCTTGTTAGCACCATCTCCTACACAGTCACTATGGAAAATGCCAACGACCAACAAACCCAAAAGGTTTATTGCCTCCTGTGACCAAACAACACAGATGAGCTGCAGACACTTCTGTCACTCTAATCCAGCTAATAAAACATCAGTGAAAATAAACAAAGATTTTCAGATTTTTATTGACTCACTGTAAAACTCTTCTGGATGAGACAAAAAAATTTTTAACATTGTGAACACTGACTTGCATATTTTAAAGGAACTACAAACCAAAGCAAACATACAACATACTGTATTTTTGGTAAATAAAATTTCAACATTACATATTTACAAATCTACAACCATTCATTTAAAAGTGCTGCTTGCAGACTAACAAAGTACCATTTTTAAATCGCAGTGAGACACTATCCAGAGTACCCTCCTCTACTATTACCACTTGCATCTCCCATTTAGCATGTGAAGATTTCAGGAACTGCCTCTTCCTTGGGGTACAAATCACTTAACTGGTGAATGGAAGTCTGATCCATCAGGCTGCAAGTGTGCCAACAGCAAACTGCCTCAAAATGGGAACTAGCAGTGTCAGAGAAACAGCACCATTTCTATTCACATTTCATTATTTCATCTCCAATAATTATTCCAGTGGAACCATAAGTAAAGCAAAATATATATTGCACTGCAAATGTAAAACCTTTGCTGAAGGTTCTGACAGAAGCATTATTTTGTACACAAAAGGAGAGAATTCAGTTCATACAAAATTTTAAATTGAAAATATGTCTCAAATATTTATCCATCTTTGCTGTACTGGAAAATATACTCAAATTGCTTTTCTAATAAAGGACAGTGAGATTTGTAAACTGTTTCAACACTGAACTGTACGAGGCCTAAAAGTCATCCACCCATGGCTTACATTTTGAACATTACTGTGATATGAATAACTTCCCACTTGAAGTATAATACTATTCCAACTACATCATCCTATAATGCTTCTACAGTGGACTGACAACAGACTTTATAAAACAATTCATTACGTATAAATGATTTCATTTGATGAAATACTACATGATACACAATTTAAAAGCACACCCAAATGAAGCAATGCTTCAGGAGTGCCACTCTGAGGATGCAAGACTTTGTTTTAATGATGTGTACACAAACCCTTTTCATCATACAGCATATACTCTTCTGATAATACTGACAGGACTGCTGATATCTGAACGAAGTGGCAAACTTGTTGGCTTTATAAACATTAAAGACTGTTGGAAATAACTCACAACAAAGCTGGGATTGGAACAGAGGACATGGGCCAAATCACAAGTGTGGCACCTATCCTGCGCAGGCACACGCAGTCGCAGCGTAGCGTCCTGGTATGTGAGAGGCTGTTAGAGACAAGGCTCAGCTGCTCCTGCCAGACTGAAATGGAAAGTGTGAAGCCTGCTTCATAGCTCAGTACCTCTAACACAACACAGTAGCTCTGGAAAAAGCACTTGCCTTCCTTCATGGCTTGAGGGTCCTATAGAACAGCGGCTGCTCCAAGAGGTAAGTGATGTGGGAAACTGATGTGGGAAACACAACTGCAAAAAGCTTGGAGCACTATACTGTACACAGCACAAATATGTATGAATTTATATACACTACTTTTACTTGGTAAATACCATGTAGATACTGTACAGAGCAGAGCATACATGCACATTAACAGGTACTTATGATGAATATGCTATAAAATAATCTGGTATTTTTCACAATAGTTAACAAAGTGGGTACATGTTCACCCTATGCTGATACAGTTTACAATGTACCTGGGTGAAAAAGGAGCAACAGATCATGCATGAGGAAAATTTTACAAGTGTGACAGTATGAATGAGAGCGTCACAAACTGTTAAATAAATTAAACATGAAAAATGTTGGTGAGTGTAACATTGCTAGCTTCACAATGAGGTGGGGAAAACTTCAAAACCAAAAAACCTCAGCTGTGTAATTAGCAGCAGAATAGAGAAGAGGGATTACCCAATGACAGTTGTATGCAGCAAGATACAACTGCATTTACTTCCAAGATGCATCCTGCAATTAGCATCAGCATGTACCTGCAGCTCTAAAAGCTTTAAAATCCTTTATCCTTAGGACAGCATTGTATTGCTGCTTTTACAGTGGACTGGGAAGAGGTTACGCAGAGCATTGCAGTAGCACTACTTCTCACTTAGGCCTCTAAGAGACTCACTATTTCATTTAAAAAAGTAAATGAACTTTAAAGCTCACATCTCCTTTCTTGCTAGCTAAAGATTGCTGTTTCACTACACCGACAAACTAAAGAGATTGTTAGAAACATCCTGCTGGTAAGCAGACAGATAAAACCTAAAATCTACTGGAACATGTGAATATTTAGGAGCGTTACAAAAGGAACAGCAAACAAATCAGAATTGTAGAACTGTGATGAATAAAGAAAACAAGATATTTGTTAAAGCCTAGCTTAATTTCCTTAGGACATTTTATACAGCTCAATGGCCCTATTCCCTTCTCCATAGATGACTTCTGATATTTTGATATTTTCACTGTAGCCTGCTTTCTAGTGAGGAGCTGCTATGTGACTACAAGTACAATGCTTTTTGAACATTCTAGAACAAGAAAACGTAATTCAAAAGCCATGAATCCACCACAAGGACTGACATAGTGTTGTTCTTCACAAAGAAAAGGTTGTTTTGCTGTGAAACGAAGACCAGACATTCAAATTACATTTTACTATTCACAAGACGCCTCAGTAAGTTACACTCCCCACATGTTCCCTGTAGCAAGGTTGCTTTACCTACTTCAGAAAAGCTCAAAGCTTTGGATTAGCAGTATGTGCTCACCATATTTAGTGTGTTTCAAACACATCCAAGATACTGATCACTGTGTTTCTATGAAGAACCTGAATGCTATCATTTGTTTTGTATCACATCTGTAACGAGGTCACATTAGAAAATGTCAACTGCTGAGTTGCACCAATGCCAAAAAATCATCTGTAGAACTCCTCAGTATGCTATGTACTGTCTCTATGGAGCAGGGAGTGAGGAAAACAGGAGAGGAAGAGATTCCTACAGAGCGTTTTACAGAGATATATCAGTGTTAATAGAGCTTTTCACCATACCTTCCTGCTGATTGCTGTAGTAATACGTTTTCCATGTGTGCATGAGAGAAATCCTGCAGCTAGCATATTGTCTAGGTGAAGGCTTACATTTTCTACTCTGCTTTAAAAACAAATCACTCTTCAAAACTGGACAAGTTACTATAAATAGCAGTGTCCTGCAAAAAAAATAAGCAGTGTATTGCTTATGCAGCAAGTCCATTTAAAATTCACTCCAGGAATTTAAAAAAAATAAAAAAATATCAACTTACTATAAACAATTTAAAATACGTATAATACAACCTCGTATGCTCTTCATAACATCATGAATATTCTATGTAAACAATAGATTCTGAAGAATTTACTTTGCTCACATTAGTTTCAGTGCACTGTTTCCATCCACCTGTTATATATATATGTATATTTTAATAAGGGAAACGTAATATGTTCTCCTAAGTTAGAGAACTGATTTTGTGTAGAATCTTCCTTTCTATACATTGATTTGCATGAAGGGCTAGGGACAAGGAAGTAATATTTGGCCCGTTTCTTGCTCTGTCCATTGCCACAACTGCAGACAGGCCCCACTTTTCCGAGGCCTTCTGCCATGGTACATTCGTACATACATTCTCAAACACTGAAGACTGAGATGTTCCTTTTGACTGAAGTGGTTATTTTACACAGGTATACATCACAGATATCTCCTTTTCATCTAGGTATACTTAAAGATATGGTTCTCCAAAGATCTTCCTGCATTCCATCACTCCAGTACTTGGTGGTCTATCACAATTATGAGTATTCTTCACTTGACTAGCTGTCAGACGGTCATAGGCCATTTTATACTCTCTGTCAAAAGCATCTGCAGAAACAGAACAATAATCCTTACATATCTTGCTTGAAGCCACAACCCAGATGTAACAATTAATATCCTCATCAGCAGTAAATAACGACAAGGACTTTACTTAGCATTTACTATACAATGACACACATCTAAAACTACACATTCTTTGAAGTCAGAAAGTACATACATACACTCACACATCATCTGTGCTTGCATGAATAATAAAACTTACCTATATCAATGTTATCTCTTCCCAGGGCAACAAGAGAAAGAAACAGTATTTCTCTATAAAGGCTCCTGAAATTGTGAAAAAAAGTTGATTTACACGCTAGTTACTATAAAAAAAACTATTAAGAATAGATTGAATTAATTAATTCAATTTCTTAAAGACAAGAATAAGCACCTTGTACATAGCTCCCTATTATCACCTCCAAAATGTTGTCAGTGTTGACCTTTGGGGAATGCTCTAGACACCCCAGACATGGGCATCACTTGGGTAGGTCCTTGACACAACTTCCACCAGATGAGTGGATGCTGTAGCAGGCCCCAGCATGATGCATGCACTCCAGCACTCAACATACCACTGATTCAACAGAAAGAGCACCAACCCAAGAAGAAAGCATTCATAACCCCCTGCTTCCAAATCCTCATTCGTCTTTCCTCTCAAGAAAACATGACAGANACATGTTCCCTGTAGCAAGGTTGCTTTACCTACTTCAGAAAAGCTCAAAGCTTTGGATTAGCAGTATGTGCTCACCATATTTAGTGTGTTTCAAACACATCCAAGATACTGATCACTGTGTTTCTATGAAGAACCTGAATGCTATCATTTGTTTTGTATCACATCTGTAACGAGGTCACATTAGAAAATGTCAACTGCTGAGTTGCACCAATGCCAAAAAATCATCTGTAGAACTCCTCAGTATGCTATGTACTGTCTCTATGGAGCAGGGAGTGAGGAAAACAGGAGAGGAAGAGATTCCTACAGAGCGTTTTACAGAGATATATCAGTGTTAATAGAGCTTTTCACCATACCTTCCTGCTGATTGCTGTAGTAATACGTTTTCCATGTGTGCATGAGAGAAATCCTGCAGCTAGCATATTGTCTAGGTGAAGGCTTACATTTTCTACTCTGCTTTAAAAACAAATCACTCTTCAAAACTGGACAAGTTACTATAAATAGCAGTGTCCTGCAAAAAAAATAAGCAGTGTATTGCTTATGCAGCAAGTCCATTTAAAATTCACTCCAGGAATTTAAAAAAAATAAAAAAATATCAACTTACTATAAACAATTTAAAATACGTATAATACAACCTCGTATGCTCTTCATAACATCATGAATATTCTATGTAAACAATAGATTCTGAAGAATTTACTTTGCTCACATTAGTTTCAGTGCACTGTTTCCATCCACCTGTTATATATATATGTATATTTTAATAAGGGAAACGTAATATGTTCTCCTAAGTTAGAGAACTGATTTTGTGTAGAATCTTCCTTTCTATACATTGATTTGCATGAAGGGCTAGGGACAAGGAAGTAATATTTGGCCCGTTTCTTGCTCTGTCCATTGCCACAACTGCAGACAGGCCCCACTTTTCCGAGGCCTTCTGCCATGGTACATTCGTACATACATTCTCAAACACTGAAGACTGAGATGTTCCTTTTGACTGAAGTGGTTATTTTACACAGGTATACATCACAGATATCTCCTTTTCATCTAGGTATACTTAAAGATATGGTTCTCCAAAGATCTTCCTGCATTCCATCACTCCAGTACTTGGTGGTCTATCACAATTATGAGTATTCTTCACTTGACTAGCTGTCAGACGGTCATAGGCCATTTTATACTCTCTGTCAAAAGCATCTGCAGAAACAGAACAATAATCCTTACATATCTTGCTTGAAGCCACAACCCAGATGTAACAATTAATATCCTCATCAGCAGTAAATAACGACAAGGACTTTACTTAGCATTTACTATACAATGACACACATCTAAAACTACACATTCTTTGAAGTCAGAAAGTACGTACATACACTCACACATCATCTGTGCTTGCATGAATAATAAAACTTACCTATATCAATGTTATCTCTTCCCAGGGCAACAAGAGAAAGAAACAGTATTTCTCTATAAAGGCTCCTGAAATTGTGAAAAAAAGTTGATTTACACGCTAGTTACTATAAAAAAACTATTAAGAATAGATTGAATTAATTAATTCAATTTCTTAAAGACAAGAATAAGCACCTTGTACATAGCTCCCTATTATCACCTCCAAAATGTTGTCAGTGTTGACCTTTGGGGAATGCTCTAGACACCCCAGACATGGGCATCACTTGGGTAGGTCCTTGACACAACTTCCACCAGATGAGTGGATGCTGTAGCAGGCCCCAGCATGATGCATGCACTCCAGCACTCAACATACCACTGATTCAACAGAAAGAGCACCAACCCAAGAAGAAAGCATTCATAACCCCCTGCTTCCAAATCCTCATTAGTCTTTCCTCTCAAGAAAACATGACAGAAAGGCTTACAACAGCACTGCAGTTATCTTTTTTTTTTTTCCTGGATTCATAAAAGCATGAAGTTATGTGATTACATCATACACTTCTCCCTCCACAGCCCGGAAGTAGTTCACCCTTTGCCAAATTCCAGTGGATGTGACAGACAGGTAAGAAGTTTGCTTTTTCACGATAACACAGAAATGCAGGAAAGCATACAACCAAATAAACACCTCAGAAAAGTTCCAGCTGTTGAAAAGATTGCTATATACTTTACTACAAATAAAAATCAGTAAATCCAGGCAAGAAATACAAATTCAGAGGGAAATAATTTTCACTAATTCCACGGCTAACAGAGAAAAGCTCCCTAAATAATGCAAGACTTAATTTAACCAATCCTCTCAGTTCCCCTTCTTTTTGCAACTTAAACACCCTCCACCCCCACTAAATGTACCCCTTGGAGTAAGTGGAGGTGGTAATGGTTGTTATTTTACAAATTATAACTAATATAATCTGTAAGAATATAATGTTTAGTGGCAAAATACACATACACTTCTGATTTCATTTCTTACTTTATTATAAGTAAGTAAAGTAGCTGTAGAGCAGAGAGGAAATAAAATTGAGAAGTATTAACCAGACAGACTGATAAATTTGAGAACATCACTGGAAAACTGATTTTTTCTTTTTTTTTTTTTTAAGAAATGAAAATACCATTGATATTGTATTAGCCTCATTACTGTCCAAGTTTGCTCCAGAACAGCATGTTTGTATTCCTACCTCTGCCTTTTAATATGTGGCCATTTGTTCAGTCTTTCCAATATTTGGCTCATTGGTCCATACACATCATTCATCTTAATACTCTTCACCATACTTCTCAAGAGTTCTTGATTAAAAGAGTCATCATCTTTCTGCAACAAATGGACCATTGGGTACTTCTGGGCTGAAAAACATTAGAAATGCTGTAAGAATAAATGTGATTTGTGTTTATAGAAAAGTAGAAAGGTGTTTGAACAATGGTGGGATGCTACAGAACTGTGAAAACATTGGCATATATGTACTGAACAAAGAACAACAAACTTTCAAACAAAACAGCAACATAAAAATGCATATCAAAGAAACCTCAATAGCTGCAATGGGTTGTGAGGCATATTTCCAGGCATATGATCTAACAGTGGCAACAGAATTCTTTGTAAGCAACTCCAAAAATACGAAAAATAAGGATAAATGTCAATGTAAGTTCAGTGCATCACTGAAATACATTCCCTTTACTTTCCCCTCCCAATGAACAAAAAGCCACTTGAAATAATGGTCAATGATTTGAAACAGATAGGCTGCAGAACAAAGCTTGTTCAAGCAGTTTACTGCTAAATAGGCAGCCAGCATCCCTCCCAAAACACATCACAAACTCAGAACAGCAACACCAAACTGAACACTCACTCTCAAACAAAAGAGTGCGATTTTGACCTGCAAGACAAAAAGTAGTATCATCAAAAATCAGTCACATATCTTGCATGAACTATCCAGAAGAACTTTTTCAAGATATTCTGCAGTTGGGTAAAATGAAAACTGTTCTAAAAAGACAATTAAACAACAAAAAATACACACTAAAGAAAATCAAGACAGACCCCACAAGAAACAAAGCTTACTCTGAGCATTCCACAAAATGTACAGAGGCTGCCTTGGATCCTGATGCAATTTCATATTATCCCACAGCATCTGAATAAGAACATATTTACTGTCCTCTGACATACAGTTTCGGGGAATCTGAGCAGGAAAATACATAAAGATATTTATTAGAAAACAGTGACAGAGGGCTCCCATATTTAAAATATTTTCAAATCTACAAGCTTCATGGTATTTTTTTTTTAATTGAAAATGTTTAAAATCAGGTTTTTCACAGGAAAAGCCAGAACTGAACAGAATGTCAGTGACATATAGCAAGTATTTTGTGCATCCTCCTACACTCCTAAAATCATAACCTCCTTCTCCTCCTACTGCTTGATTTGCCACAAAACTGCCATAAAACCCATCAGAAAGCTATTTTTTTTTAAATCAAAGATCACAATCTGCAGTGTGATTGGTAAGAACTGAACACTTAGCCCCACACATGTACTGCTGAGAGCAGGTTCTGTAGTTATGCACTTTCCCTCAGTTGACACACTCTTAACCAACACAGAACTGGGCCCAGTACACTGTAAGGCATGTTCCTGAGAGGTACTTCAATAACTAATGATTTCCTATGTGGGAAAGCAAGCATTCCTCATAAGTCAATATTTTCTGATTCCATACCTTTGAATTTTTATTGCAGTGCTCAGAAGACAGTATTAATCCTGGTAAGTTGCTAGGCAAGTCCAAACGCCTGAAGTACCACACCAAATTCCAGAATACTATAGGATGGTGATCTACAAAGTCTGCCACTGTTATTGCATGATCTCCCTCGTTTTCAAGTAAGCTCTCAAGTTCTTTCCATACTACTAGAGGACTGAGGTAAGGAACTGTTATAGGATCAGGACTAGGTAAACGCCAGTCTAGGCCCAATGGATCCTAAATTAAGAAAGAAAAAAGCCATCAATTGGAATGTAACTATCTTTACAGTATCTTATAAATGCTTTTGTTTTCTAACTGCTACAAATCTTCGTTTAAGATAATAAAACCTACTATTTCTGGTAACTTAGGATATTTAATTCTGTTTTCTTAATTAATACTCTTCCATTTTTGGAATCTATTGCACACTTGAAACAATGACATTTAAGGTAAAAAAACAAAACTACACACTGTTGGTCCTTGCAAAGTAGCAGGCAGGCTACCAGTAGGAATGATATGGTTGATCTTCTGGTTTTCCTTCTCATCTTCTTCCAATGGACCAAAAGTACTGATACTCCTTGCTACAGGGTGACTTGTACATTCTGACCCAGAAGAGTTCTGTCTTCTTCCTGAGGGGATTTGGATACTTCTGGCACAAGTACTGTCACTCTGCTTAGATTTGCTATGGGGAAAAAAAAACAACCACCAAGAATTATGTTTTTTTCCAAGTACTCAAACAGGTACAGAAACAAGGAGAAAAACTAGAAGATCCAGATAACAGAGTTGAATACATAATAAATCTCTCACGGCAAATTCTACCCTGTCAGGCACTGCACTCATCCATGCTACAGAGAAAGTTTTATACCCTCTTGCACTGGTAATAGATAGAAAAATCCTAAGAGTTCATAAAATTTGCAGAACTACAGATGTCTATATGAATTTTTATATCATGGATGAAACTGAAAACCATGCTGAACCAAAAAGAACCCAAGCAATTTCTGTGTAAATACACAGAGAACAAATGGGCTTACCTATCTGAATGTATATCCTCTTGTACAGACATTAGAGACGTAGTAAGGCCAGCAGTAGCTGCAGTACTACAGGACTTTCCATTTGGATTTGAAGAAAGTGATGGAAACTGCATGTTTTCTGTAGATGGACTGGACTTCAGAAAATATCTGCAGGGAGAGAAAAAGCATTATCTAAAAAAGCAAAAAAAAAACCCAAACAACCCCAAGAAACAGAAATGTTCATCTCAGAAGCGATCATTCAAAACTGAGGAAAATTCAAACATTATTACCGTCCAGGTCGTCGAAGATCTCGGATTTCTATACTTAAAAAAGGCAGAAATAAATTGCCACAGAAAGGACACGTGGTGTTGAGATTTGAATCATCTGCTGTCCAACCTGCCATGATTTCTTCATCGTGAACCAAACAGTCACAAGTTCGGCATCGTGAACAGCTTGAGATAAGGACCTGCACACAGAAGATTAACAGAATACCATATTCTCCAAACTTACAAAGCACTATTTCCAAAGTCCTTGCTCTTCGATAAACACTGCTCACTTGTACACAAGCCACAGACAGATTTCCTTGCTTTAGGTTGGAACAGTTGGGTTTAAGCATATGTATTTCAGAATGCTTATTAACTAAAATCCAAGCTGTAACAGCTGGAAGTTGAAATGGTAAATGACTGGAATTAATGCTGAAAAAAAGTATTAAATGCAGAAATAAATTCAGACAGATTGGTTCAACTGTAACAGACTGGGATTTGGCACTGTATTCATTAAATAAACATACCTTAGCTAAGTGGGTTCACTTCACTCTTTTATGGCTTCCCAGCGTAATTCAGGCTGGGTAACTAATTTAGTCGATATTTTTACTAACAATAATGTGTTATTTGTAATCTGTTTGCAAATGTAATGGTACAGCAGTATTTATGCAGCTACATAAGTGTTCTTATAATACATTTCTCTGTAGTGACTGCCAGTATAACAGCAAAAAAGAAAAGTGAAAGTGACCAGTCGTTAACCCACATCCACTGAAATGAAAAGCAAACACATTTGTAACAGTAAAAAGAAAAACTTTCTCAAATCCCCACTAAGAAATAGCTAGTTATCTACTCTGCATTTCTAAATGCACAGAGCTATTTAAAGCTTGTTATTTTCCACTTGACGTTTAGCTGTGTAAGGGATTTACATGCCTGCCTCAATGGTATCCAGTTCTCAAACTCCTGAGAACTGTAGCTTTAAGCACCAAAAACACGAATGTACTGACAGCACTTCTAGAGTAGAATCTGGAATGAAATCTGCTCTGTTACAGAAATATTTATCTTTCAGTGAGGGTTAATTTTAAGATTTGAACTTCAATGGAGACTTAGATAGCATTTATATTAAAAGACATATGCCCTCATTGTATTGATAAATCCTCCTGTACCTCCATAGCGTAGTTCTGAAACACACTGGTACTGCTCGTACTACAAGAAGATATCAACTCAGATTTATCAGGTAAAGGAAACTTGGAAAGAGAACCTAGGAAAGAAAACAGAAATAAAAACACAAAGTATTAATCATCCAGGATATGACATTTTCATGAACAGTTTTTCTGGTCAAACAATACAGCAGTTACAAAATGTGATGGAAGAAGCAGTAAATCAGACATGGTCAGAGAGAAAGAAATGTAAAGCTGGAGCATCAGGCTGTCACCTGCCCAGCACCAACACCAGGAAAAATGCAAACTACCAACAGAAGATTTCCATATGCTCTGTTTTTTTCTTTTACTACAGTTGGTGGCTTGGCAACAAGGCTTATAGATTAAGTAATTCATATCCATCCTTTCTGGCTGGATAAGAAGTAAAGAAGGACTAGAGGTGCTGCTTGCGACTGCACGTCTCCCTGAGCCTCTCTTCACCTCACTAAATGAGGCAGGCTCCCTCTGCCTCAGGATGTTCCTAAATCCTGTCTACCACGGCAATCTCTGCTGCTCCTCTACAGTTTCTTCACATGACACAGAGCAGGGAGCTAAATCTAGACACCTTTCCAGGAGATGAGTAGACCAGTTAAAATTAAGACAGACCTTATTTTCATTACGCTTAAAGCCAGCTCATAAAGACATTAGTACAGAAACTGATGTAAATCTACCAGTACTATACTGCAGATTAAAAAAATACAGTTGAAGTCTCTCTGATAATTAGCTCCATGATAACTTCCCGAAAACACACTGATTAAAAGTGAAGGGCCCACAAGATCTAACATGCATAGCTGCAGCACCAAGAAACTTATTTGAGGCCTGGATGTCATTCTGCAAGTTATTCCACAGGAAACAACACCCCAAACAAGGTCCTACAAAAAAAAAAAAAATACATCTACACAGCTGTGGGCATACATAAGTAGTAGTTTACAAGTTGAAAAAATACACTTTCCACGTAAAGGATTAATGTCTAAGATGACCCCAAACTAAAAATTAGGAAAGAGTTTCTAAAACTGGAATATGTTGAGATCAATAAATGCAAAAGCTGTCTCTTACCACACTGATCAAACTGCTTTGATGAGCCATCGTGGGAAGCTGAGCTTTCCAGGCTTGTCCTGCTGAGCCCAATTCCCTTAATTTCTGATGCAGTATTCTCCTGAGGAGAAGCACTTTCAAAGTCATTGCAGACATCTTCATCAGTTAATGAAGTAGATTCTGAGTCCAGAGCTCCAAGTGATGAAACACTTGCTCGGTCTGAATTTTGGTCCTGAGACAAGAAAACAAATTCCACTGAGAAAAGGAAAGGAAAACAAAAGTATTCCTGAAAATAATCAACTTGATTTGTGTCCAAGTTCAAGGCATGGATTTACCTCCTTAGAAGGTCATTCAGCTCAGATCTGTATTCAGAACCAGTATGTAAAAAGGTGAGTTTCACTCAGCTAAATAGCAACATGAGAAGCCTTTTGTAAAGATTCTTCTAACAAAAAGACCTAAATGAAAACTTGAGCATTTTAATCCTACAACATTTTCTTACTCTTGTTATAAAAGTTACTAGCAGTTGGAGGTACATGTATCAGCAAGACATCACAGACCATTTAATTATCCTCAGATTGGTTTTAACCACATCAGGAAGACACAGAGGTAACACCAATAGCAAACTGCACTCGTTTTCATTCCCAAGACAAAAGAATGAAATGATTTCTGGTTTGAATTGGTAGCAGCAAATATTCTAATCAAATTAAATCAGTGCAAAATTAGCCTTCAATCACTTCAGCAATTACTCAGGAAAAAAATAAAATAAAACCCATCAATGTTTTCTATAGAATCACCATTTGATTCAGGACAATAAAGTTGTTAGGGCACTGGCAATTCAAACACGACTAGAACAATTTAATGCATTTACTAGGGTGTGTGCCATTCAAACTGAGGATTCACCACAGATGATTCTGGGATTGAAGACTTACAACATTTTTCATTTATGTAAACAAACTTCATTTTCTATTTTCCACAAAGCCTAAAACAAGGAGTAATGACGATAATTTACCTTGGAGGATGCAGCATACATTGCAAACTTTGAGTACCACTTGCTAGCCTTCTCTGCAACCCCTTTTCCAGCAGAAAACATGCTGCTTTTTAGAACATCAAACTTTGGTGTTAACAGCGTATCCAAGTTGAATGATGGTGAAGACACAAGTGGTAGGGTACCAGCTGCCTCCTGCTCCTTTGCTGGACTGTGGGGGGAATAAGCAGGCGAGGACCAAAGCCTGTCTCTTGATCTTTCTTCAGCTTTTGAGTAATAACTCTTAGATTTGGTAAGGCTGGATGGCCTCGGAGAGTTTGGGGGAAGGCTAGACCTCCTACAAGCTTGGATTACCGTTGGGCTCTTTTTATGAGCATTTCTGTCATCAAAGGGTTTCTGCAACTCAATGCTTGGGGCACGACTTGACAAAGGGCTGCTCATGTTATTCATATACATGACTATTTCTTCAGCTAAATCTCGCCGTGCAGATGGAGTTGAAACACTTCTATCATCATCCTCTTCCTCATCCTCTTTCTGCTGTTCTGTCTCAGCAACCAGCAGGGACAGTGGATCAAATCCCATTTCAACATCTGTCTTCTCAACTGGTTTTACTGGAAAGCTGCTCCTTCTTTGCAGCTTTCTAGATTTTTCATTGGAAGTCTTCACTGCTGTAGATGTTTCAGGCTCAGCATCCAAGTCTTCCAGATCAAAGATAACTGGAGACTCTGTTTTATCTGTAAAACTGCAGTCAAAAGCTGCATCTTCATCACTAGATTCTTTCTCCAGACTTTCTCTCTTAGATCCTAAAGATGAAGTCCTGATATTAAGAGTTTTTGGCCTTAAACTTTTCTGTAGTGCACTGGATAGGATTTTGGCATCGGCTCCTAGTTTTTCAACCATTTCTCCAGGGTTTGATTCCTGATTTATTCTGTTGATCATGAGTCCCACTAAGCCATCTCCACTCAGGTTACGGTTCCTGCTCTCCCATGGAATCTCCCTTATGTCAGATTCTGCTGCACTTTTATGTCTCTTTCTCAGAGATTTACTTTTTATAACTTCTGCTTCATTGGCATCTTCAAAAGATGACGTAAATAGCAATCCTACAGAGCTCTCTGGAAAACAGATGAACAAATAACTTTATTTCCTCCTATTTAAGAAAACTAAAGATTACTGAAGAAAGCAAGTTGGCTTCATTTTTCAAACAGGTTACAATCCTAAGAGATGGAATTCACCATGTATTGTGGTGGGGATTGAAAAGCAGAGTTCACCAAGGTTATGATTTTTAAAATACATTAAGTTTAAAAAAAAAAAACAAAAAAACCCAAAACATCTCAGTATTGCTTTTCCATTAAAGGATAGATGACAAAACTCATTTAAAGGAAGACAAATAATATAGCTCCAGCATACTTTGAGAGTCATCATCAAGAAAAGTCTCATACAGTATAACATATATATTATATACTTATATTTAACTTCCTTTCCTGGAGAAGTACTCTGTTATTAAGAGGTCTGAAAGCTAGTAACAGCAAAGGTATCTAGTAAACAGCAAAAAAGAAACACTTCCTAACCTGAAGTAGAGCCAACAACAAGAATTACTATCAGAGAAATCTGTTGTTTTGCCAGGAGAAAAGGACTGTTTGAAGAATGACAACTATAATATTTCAAGTCCAGATGACAGTATTACAGTAATCATATCTGACATTAATAGAGGCTTGAAAAGTTTCTTTCAACTGATCTTCCGCATTCTGAAGGAATTTAAAGTTGTTAGAGATTGTAAGAAAAAAAACAATAAAAGGTAAACAGAAGAGTCCTGTTTTTGTAAGCAGATACCAACCAAAGCAAAAAAAGGCAAACAAGAAATCTGGAAATGCAGACTGCTCAGACACCTCCTTGAAAAAGCGTATGCAGATTTAACCTAAACTCACTCCCATGAACTGTACCAGCCACTGCCATTACACCAACTGAAGTACTGAAAGTTACGTGGACAAAAAAAAACAACAACCTCAATGATAGGCAAGTCTTGCTAAAAATGAAACACGGCAAGGCAAGCTTATACAAAAATCAAAATATCTTCTCTTTCCCACTTACCAGTGTTAGCTTCTGCCACTGTATTGTCAATGGTACCATTGAGCCGCACTATGCTAGAAGTGGCTTTGTCATCACTAGAGTTATGATAATTTAGTTTAGGTAGACAGTCACCACTCCCTTTTGCACTTTCCACTTCAGACACTGTGTGTAGAAAAGAACAAAGATCTTTGATTCTAAAGCAACTTAATTTAAAACTTAAGTTTTCAATACCTATTAGACACTTCATGAAGGATTAAATGGCAGCTTATTGTATATACCCCTTAATACATACATCAATATCTCCTTGGGTGGAGATGAATAATTTAGACATCATCTCACAGACCTGCCATTCACCTCTTAAACAATTTAGAAAAATAACAGACTGGTAAAAGAGGCTTTCCTGTAGATTATGCCTATAAAGCAATTTTAATTTTTTGAAACACAAGAACATTATGCTGTAATGATAATAGGAGAACCTGATGATAATTATCACTTATTGAAACTGAGAAGGGAAAACACTAACTTTAGAAGCAAAACCATCAGACATCCAGAAAATCACATTTAGATAAAAGAACTTCAGGCATAGATCAGCATTTTCAAATGCATTCAATGTAAAACAATCAACTGCTCCACATAGCTTGGCTGATATCCCCATTTATCCCCTATGAACTAGATATCTGTATTCATAAGATACGTACAAGAACTGGAATCACTCTCCCTCTTATCCTCTTTTTGTTCTCGTATATCTTGAAGACAAGTTTTCCCTTGCCTGATCTCATCTTTGAATGATGCGTTGTTGCCCAAATCTGAAAGTCCTCCTATCATAACAAGACAATGCCAGAATAAAGATGATTATGTTATTAAAAAGCCTGACATTGTTAAACAGAATGAACTGAATATCCAAAGAAATTCAAAGGCCTTTTATCAAGTACATTCCAATTAACAGTGAATATTTTACCAAAGGAAAATGATTGAACTACTTTTACTGTATAAACACTGAAATGGTGTTCAACACAAGGAAATTAAAGGGGTAATTTGCAACATTTCTTTGAAGTACTGTGCTAAAGTACTGCTCTTCATTAATTCTACTGCCTCATTTCTTTGCTTAAAATGTCACATCCTTGCAAAAACTGAGAGAAAAGTCTGAACACGGTTTCACTTTAGAGTAGAATGTTGTTCAAAACTAATGCACATAGTTCTCAGTTTTATTCTAGAAAGTACAGAAAAATAAACACTGCAGAAGCAACCGTGAGTAAACTCACAAAGATTACAACAAAAATAACCAGCACCACCCAAAAAACCCTCTGCAAAAGTTCAGGCAACTAACTGGTAGTTCCTAGACAACACTGACCCAAGTATTACTAATTATCTGACTGAATGTCTTCAAGGATGAAATTTATTTCACACTAACATGGTGATTCCTGCTCCAGGTAGTCCTACAGCATTAGCACCAAAATAAAGCAAGTGAATACAGACAAAAAGAACATTCCTGAAATATGATATTCTTACCAGGGAGGATATAAAAGAAAAGTCTGAGAATACTGTACCAGGAAGGGCTGTATGTGATGAACTTGCTGGCAGTTTTTTCAATGCTCTTTTGAACTGTGCTATTCCTAAAACTACGTTTCTTATCTTCATCCACAGGAAATAGCCACCTCGATTGCTTGAAGGCCATGTACTCTCTAGAACAGCCTATTTTGGAAATATCCAAGTCAAAGTCATCTTAAGGAACAATCAACTGTGAATCACTTTCAAACTAGGTTACATCAGCAGTTACGAAGCAGACTTCTAAACCCACACAGGCAAAAATTAAAATTAAAATGCATCTCAACTGACCCTTATCTTGTTTGCTTCTACTTGTCTGGATAAAAAAAAAAAAATCATTCCTCCCTCCCTCCTTCAAAAAAGCTTACCTTATTGTAATAGCCATAAGTAATGGCATTAGGGTCAACACCAGCTTTCTGCATCTCAAAAAGCACTCTCACTGCTAGCACAGGCTGACCATACTGTCCACACAGCTGCATGAGAACTCGGTAGCAAACCTGAAAATACACATATTCAGTACCATACTTCTATAGTAAAAAGCATACTCTGCTCATTAAAGCTGCGGGTTATTTCTGAAATTCAAGCTGACTTGTTTTACCTCATCAGGTGGGTCTATCTTTTTTGTATGCATTTTTTGCAGAACATCATACGCAGTTCTCAAGGCCCTGACTTTTGAATGACACACTTTCACATATGCAGGAAGGCAGATAAACCAAAGACCATAGCAGTGACGTAACAAGCACCTGGACCACATCTGTGGTATGGATGAGTACTTCTTGGCAATTTTATGTGCAGATTTAATTTCCTGTAAAGAATCAAAACAATTATGTCTGTAATTACAGACATTACACAAATCTACATGTTAAAAACAAGCACTAGTCACTACAACATTAGCATGGACAACACTGTCAATAAAGCAGAAAAGAAAATGACAGTGGACTGAGGGATACCAAAAGCACTTGCTAACCAATATACCCCCTCCTTGAGTTTTGAGTTTTTTGTTCAGCGACCCCATCAGTGAAGAATCATTAAGTTGGACACACCACTAAGATCATCTAGTCCAACCATCAAGCCATGTCTGTGATCACTGCAGACTATGGCCCTCAGTGCCACATTAACCTTTTCTTGAAAACCTCCAGGGATGGTAACTCCAACACCTTCTGGGCAGCCTGTGCCAATACCTCACTACTCCTTAATGACTAGTTAGGCTGTAGAGTCTTTCAGTCAGTCTTCACAGCCAAATAAAATTGAGGGCTGCCAACGGACACCTTAAAAAATAGTTCACATTGTAAAGAATATCAGCAAGTACCTGTTTAGTTCTTCTGAACATCGGTGATGGGCTGTTAGGACTACTGGCCTTTGAGGACAGTTTGTTATTAGGTATTGTTAGAAGTCCTTCAGGTCGTTCAAACAGATCTAGTTTTAATACTGGAAACCCATTATAGCTGTAAAAAGAAACATCATTTAACTCACACAAGGCAGTTCCAAAATAAACACATTATACAACAGCAAAAGAAATGAATTACATGGTTGCACTAGAAGCTACACAGGAAATAGAAAATACAGAAGTAAAACTTCAAAAGACTCTTGACAAAGTGGCTTACTAAACCATCTGCATGATTTCATGAGCATAAGCACAGAAAAAAAGTCTCAACATGTTATACCAGTGTAAGCAACTAAAATTGCAAACCATATTTGCTTTAATAGAATTTTCTTTAATTAATGCCAAATGTATTAGCATGGATTTCAGTTAATCCAAAAATCTGTGGCTTAATCCCTAGTGAGCATCATATGACAGGGATTGATATTATTCATATTGATTTTTATAAAACTATCTAAAAGATTAAATTAGATTACAAATGTTTCTCTGAAAAAAATGAAGAAACCAATACACAAACTCATTTGAAGTAGTTACTAAATTACTAACACCAATTTTCAGCAATTCCCTGAGATGCACTCTTTCAAAACAGTATCTGCAGATTGCATTGTTATCAGCAGTAGCAGCATGCAGACAGACTGAGTCCATTAATTGCCTTTCTAATTTTCAGAAGTGTCAACAGCTAGGACAGTGCAATGTGAACACAGAGCCAGCTTCATCAGGCACTGCTGCCTCTGTGCTTCACACATGAACGCACAGTCACTGGAACCTCATAAGAGCTGTGCATCAGGCATTTCATGTACACATTTTTACTTAAGCAAAGTAAGGAGGAACAGGCAAAATCCATTCTTTTCATAGCTATTACAATAATTTAGAAACTAACAATGAAAGGAAGTTATGAGATGTTATAAGCTAGTATCCCACTGCATCCTGAAGTCACCTGTATTGCAGAGGGTGCTCTTCACCGTTTGGCAGATGAGGGATCTCTGGTGGTGTTATGAAAACTGTATGCTCACTCTTGTATGACTCATCCAGCTCTATGAGCCGTGTTTCTCCAGTTTTGTCTGCATCTACCTGGAGAAGTTACATTAAAAGAAGGATCTGTGAGTGTTAGGGTATCTTCAACCATTACAGCTACACAATGCAAAGTCAGTACCAGCATCAAAGGACTGCACTCAAGAAGTAAGGAAGCCTTATGAAATTATACTAAGAATAGTAAGTATTACATCTGACAACTCCAATATCTTTTAAGTGCTGCTTCTGCTCGTGGGATGAGACATATCTCTCCCCAAAGAGTTGATACTATCAAGAACTATTTACTTTCTAACATACATGGTTTTTATTCTGATATTGATAGTCCCAGCATTCACCCCAAATATCATCCCAATTTATGTTTATAGTTATTTAAGTGGCTATGTGAAAGTCAAATTACAGCCAAATAGTATTTAAAGAAAATGAATCAGCAGCCAGTGGAACCCAAAGATACATGTTCTTCATCCCTCAGAAATTTAGGGAAAGAAGATTCACGTTAAAAGACACATTAAAAATCTACAATTCTCTCTCCACTTTCTCCAGAAAGGTGGAAATACACCAAACATTTTCAGAACCATTTTAAATATTTAAACTTTGATAAACATACAAAGAGGTGCTTCTTAATTACATATTTTACTGCAAGAGACAGATGGAAAGTATTAGCAAATCTAACCAGCCAAGTAATGAGAACATATGGCTCATGAAAAGTAGGAGTAAATGAAATCTTACTTGGCAGTCTTTCTGAAGATGTTAAAGTCACAAGTTTCAGCAGTGAAATACTTAAGCTACTGACTTTATTGTATGTACTGAACTGAAATCAATTGAGTTCATGGATAAAAATGAAAATGAGACAATCAGTCCATGCCTCTCGGCAGACACAATGAATAATTAAGAATCTCCTTTGCTGCTGTATATAGGCTAAAATAACCTGTATAACAAGTGATTCTTCAGCTTACATTCTTACAAGTGAACTTAAGCAACACTTAGATAATATTTTATAGGTAACTAATTTCATGGTACATAAGATGTGTCTCAACCCAGTGGTTTATAACTACCATGAGAAAGAATCCCATCATAATTAAATCCATGGCATCGCTCTCAACTATAACTTTTCACATAATGGTTCACCTGGAGAAAGGCATTAAATATTCACTTGAATGTCATCATTCAATTTTGAACATCGTTGCTAAATGGTTAGTTCTTTAGGACTTTTTCTTTACTGTAAGAATAATAATATAAATAAGAGAAATAAAAGAATCAGGAAAGAAGATGAAGCAAATGTACTGTTGTTCAGAGAACTCTCACATGGGAACCCCTTTTCCTGTGTTAATGAAAAGCTAATTTCACAAGCAAATCCTATGTACAGTATTTCCCCTGCATCAAACTTAGCACTGGCATAGAACGAGGTGTCCTCTTAATAAATCACAAAACTCCTCAGTGACAGAAATAGAAATTGGAGAAGTGTGTTATGTAAGATTTATTCTCATGGCACTGTCATGAGCATTCCTCATAGTGGAAAGAAGCTGTCCACAGCATCAACTAGCAAAACGACTGGCATTAGAACAGATAAGTCTCTGCTTCAGCTGTGCAAACACCTACTTAACCTTTTAGAAAAAGGATGAAAGCTCCAACATATTAGTTCCAAGCTTCACAGCAGCACCACCAACCTAAACAACACTATTCTTTCAGACAACCTATTTGAATTTCAAGGCTAGATAACTCTGACTAGGACACCAATAACAATGTCCTCACAAAGTGCTCCACAAAATGAAAAACAATCAGACACTTAATTCATTTTGAATAAAAGTCCTATGTAACATCAGTCAGAGAGAATCTGTAGCACAATGAAAACTAAGTGAAGATGGTGCAAGCATTACATAATGAAAGGTTCTTAACTGAACTTTAGGTTAATCAGAGTGAATATTATGCAAGTGTTAGAATTTCAATTTACAATCCACAAATACCTCCACACTCCTGCTTTAGAGCTGAATCACACTTTTGAGAACCACTACTACTAAGATACTGAAACTAGCTAAAAAGCATCAGGTAGTATTATACCATTCTTTTATATTCCACTCAAACTTAAGCTTAACCACAGATTTGTTTTCCAAATGTGATCTCATTTTAGCTCTTTTCCACCTTATTTCCTGTGAGATAGCAACCTTGGGTATTAATTCTGTGGAACAAACAGCGGGTGACCTACTTTACAGGAAATCCTAGACAACATTTGCATTACCTAAACATCAGTGTCCTAAAATAGAATGCTACCTACACACAGCCAGTGAGGAAACAAGTAGGTGTGGAATTTCTTACTGTAGTCAATGATTTATTTCATGTTACAACAGAAACAAACTAATGAAATCGCAGGTTTCAGTTCTTCTGAAAACAGATGTTACTGTTTTTAAGAATGTTCTTCAAGTGGAACCAAGACAGTTCCACAGATGGATTTTCAAAAATCAATATACTTTGTAGAACATTATTTCCTCATAGTACTCGACACTATACTAATGTAGATCTTCCTTATAAAGGCTTCTATTCATAATAAGTAAAACATAAGACTGTCTGGTATCAGCTGCTGCCCTACTCATCAACACCAGCTTCAAACTATTGCACAGAATAATATACATTCTAAAAAACCAGATGTTCATAGTTTTATGTACGGAATAAAACTCTCTAATTAAGAACCCTGAAGATGCTACTTTGCAGTCAGAATGCTACCCTTCTTAGAATGGGTCTGCATTTCAAAGCTAACAAATGTGAAAGTTAACAGTGCTGATTTATTCTCACGGTATCGCATTCAAACTTCAATGAATTTTAAACAAAGCCTAACAAGAGGAAAACGGAAGGCTCCAGTAACCAGGATAGAGAAGGGAAGTGAAGAGAAAAAGGCAGAAATAAGTTTGTATTTCAAACATTTTCTGCTATGAAGTATGTCAGATAACAAATAAAAGCAGAAGTTAAAAATCCCATACAGCTACATGCATATGAAGACATGCTTACTTTATCTACACAGTCATCAAAAAAGGCAAGGCTTGCATCCTTATCGCTGACAAAAGAACACTCTTCAATGAAACGAATAAACATTTGAGTTTTGGTCATCAACGTATAGAACTTCTGATGTGAGCGATCTCTACTTTTGAGGAAACCTGTAAAACAAAACCTGAAGATGTAAGAACGCCTAAAACAAAGGAGTTTCCACCACAAATCAGCACATGTATTCTACCAGAGTGCAAAAACCTTTTTGTAACCTCTGCCCCACTTATGCTATTTCTTCTGAACTTAAAATTTCTACCATCGTTCAAAATACTAACACTGAAAGCACTCTGATTCTTTAAGTAAGAGAGAATCTGAAATAATACACAAAACAGGCCTATGACTTTTTACCTTGCAGTTCAAAGAGAGAACTTGCATCTGTGGCTGTTTCAGAGGGTGCCTCTGTTATTGGCCTCAGATAAGACCTATAACCTTTCAGTATTGAGGCCATGAAACACAGAAATGCTTCTTGGATCTCCAGATCTAACAGATGTAATTTCTTCCCAGAATTGAAGTCATAATCATTCATTGCCAACTCCATTAACGCATCTTCTCTCGGCCTTTGTTGCGCTGTGAACAACAAAAACATCACAATATTTTGTATCAATTTTCTTCAGTGTTGACAAAAAAAATTCTCTTTATTTTACTAGATTCCCTTTCTACTGAGCTACTACAGTCAATACGCAGCAATAGATTCAGCTTGACCTTATACAAACTAAGGATCTCTGGATAATACTAAAAGCAAGATAATTTTACCTTTTCAGTACATTAGTTACTACAGCAACAGAGGAAACCAGTATGGACAGAGCTTAAAAAAGCCTCAAATCTGCTTATATAAACATAAAAAATTCGGCAAGAGCTGCTTAAATAAGCATATTTAAAGGACAAAATCATAGATGGGACGTGTACGGCATTTTACATAGTTTTTCATTTCAAAGTGTTCCTGAAATGCAAACTGCATGTGTTAAATAAAGAAAAATACCTCTCCGGTGGAAACTGTAGCCATCAGACCCACAACACAACACTATACATGGAGGCTAAGAGAAAGCAGGTATCTTTGTAGAATATCTAGCAAAATCTCCATTCTTAAAGAGATATTTGTATCACCATTTTTAAAGCTCCCAGAACTCTAGCTGAGACTTTATTACACATACAAAATATGGTAATGTTCTGACAATGCACCAAAAACGGATGAAAGGATTTGTTCCTGTCTTCTTACATAATATAAACATTATGTGGTTGTCTATAGTTAAGTAATTTAATCTGTAACTAGAAATAGAGCGATACCGATCTTAAGTTCTCTAGATTACAGAGAAGTTAGTTTTACGGGTTTTTTTTCCTAAGAAGAACTTAATAGTAAAACATATCTGAAGCAACAGAAGATTGGTATAATATAACAGTAACGCACTTTTTTGGTGCAGCATAAGTACACTTCTGTTCCAATACAGCCTATGCAGGACACCAGGAAACACTAGTGACTGGAACAACCACAGACACTTGATTTTACAACTGCCCTGCATTATTCTTAAGGCTCTTCCTAACATCTCTGGAAATCTTTTAAGGAGACAGACACAGAGTGCTGACGGAATGCATTCTCACTCCACAAAGCCTCCAAGCTATGATGTTCAAGCACATCTGCTGGCCTTTATTTTCCAGATGTGCTGCTTTTAAATAATTCCAGTAACATTATCCCTACCTAGTTTTCTGATTAGATGAAAGTTTGACACACCTTGTTATTAGAGGATTCTATCAATGAGCAATTTTTTCTTAGAAATATCCTTTCCTGAATGTAATACCACTGCACAGTTATAAACCCAATGATGCTATAAAGCCCTCATCTTAAAAAGTTCATCTTATTTCAACCCTAAAATTTCAGGTGCTTTCTCTCCTGAGTCAACTATAGAATAACTTTTTAGCTGTTTTCTAGAGACCAGAAAACACAGATGAAGTACAATCATTCACAAGAATAAAGCCAAACAGAATCAAAAAGTACTATGAAAATTACCTTAATTATCAAATGACCAACTCTTTGTTTTATTATTCCCTCCTCGTAACAACTTTTCTCACTTTTTTTTTTTTAAACAGGGCTAACACCAACGCAAAGAAATATCTACCCAGCACCAGCATCTCCAAAGATGCTATGTGTGTTCTAATCTCTGGACTTTAAGCACAGAGTCCACTGTTCTGCATAGAAACATTCTATGATTACATTTAGTGCAATGATAAGACTTAAGAACACATTTAACTAGCTATTTATCTGTTACGTGGCCCGTTTTATCTAACATCCATCTTATTCCACACTTCCCCACCTGCCAGTTGCTGATATAAGTTATTTAAAGTGTTCATCAGATTTTTGCAAGGTTTCTTTGGCAAGATCTTCCATGCAAGAGCTTTCTTATCTCCAGTTCTGGAAAAATAAGAGGAGGATGTATGAGTATACACTAGAAATATGTTTGTATATAGGCTTATATCTAGACAATTTTTCTATCCCATCAGTGTAATGTGAGAATGTATACAATCCATTCAATTAAAACAGGACTGAGAGGCACTGAAAACAAACAAACAAAGTCAAATGTGATTTACAATTACTGGAATCCAACCCACGTCCCACATCGCAGCATGACCATTATGGAGCCACACTGGTCAGTACTGAAATCATTCCACTTAGAGCTCATGAAAGATGGATTTATAGAATAAAGCATCTGAGTTCACACAACCACTAGACATGCTACGCTCTAAGTTGCAGTTACATAAACTAGGATAATGACTATAATGCTGACAGAACACTGAAATTAATTTGATATAACCACGTTGCATTCAGTGCATAGAAATCAAGACTTAACTATACCATTATCATTATGAAAAACATAAAATTTCTTTGTCTACAGAGGGCACCAGAAGCCTCCAGACCAACTCTGTCAGTCAAAGCTGCAAGAATTGTGAGCAAGTTGGACTTTTTCCTGTCTAGTTAATTCTGTTGAATCTCCCAAAAAACACAGGGAAACACAGCTAAAAGTAAAATAAAGGCAAATAATCTGTAGTAAGAAATTATTTTTTCAATTAATGAATATGTGATGAATGGAAAAAATAACACAAAGATGTTGCTTTCAACCAAAAACTTATAAAACAAAATGAAGTTGCTGTAGTGCAGTTTGAATTTGTTCTCAAAAACAACAGTGCATAAATGGACTTTACATAGTTTGGAAAAAGAAATACAAAATAAACAAATTAATTTGTTAATGATGCAATGATTTTCAAGTCTTCAGGCTCTCTCATTCCTGTAATTTTACATTTCTAATTCTCAGTATAAAGTTCCTATGTTTCACACTAATATGGAGCATAATTCCACTGTTATTATTTTCAAATAAATGCCAATAAAAGGTGTTAGAATTGAACACTAAGAAAGCTGCTAAGGAAAAACTGAGATGATTACTGTCCTTAGAGAGTCAATAAAATGAAGCTCAATATGGTTAATTTAGGAGACATGACAACGTGTGCAGTAATATTTAATATAATCAAGAGGCAATAACACTGCGTGAGGATTTTGCCTCCATGTTGAACAAAGAACAGCTATCATTTCTAGCACTCTCATTCTAAAAAAATGATATATTAGAAAATTCACAGCTTCATAGCAAATGAAGAGCCACATGAGTTTTGCAAAAAAAAATTTTGCATTTGAAAAGAAGGAGCAGAAAGTAGTCAGTGTGAAAGAAAAGTTATTAATAAATACTTACTGAGAAATAGTATTGGTATCTAGGTCAACACAACTAACATCTGGTGGAGGGTCATAGAGATCAAAGTATCTGGAATCAATTCCCACTATGAATGGGCATGGTGCACTTAATACGTCTGCCAGTGCCAACGGACAGAGAGGAATATATGGGCAAGGCCAGTGGAAAGGAAATATCATCTTTGAAAAGATGCAGAAAGATGTATGTTAAACACAGGTAATAGTCTGTGCAAGTAAAAAACACACTTGACTAATTCCCACTTCAACATTTTTCTATGTGGAAGGCAATAGAGCATTACTACTGTAATTATAGAGGCGTGTTATTAAATAGAGAATGCTCATTTCTCTAAAGTTTCAGTTTGTTTAATTAGTAGAAACAAACTCTTCAGTGTAACAGACTGGATACAGCTGAGGCAGTGAAACAATGCTAACAGAGAAAGGAAAACAACGTGCATTTAGCATTTTTCTGCAAGACAGGATACAGTGCTACGCAGGGAAAGCAAGGAGAGCACTGAACTTTGTGAAGACCAGACATGTTCACCTACAATATTTACACACAAACACTACAACAGCTACAAATCTGTTATTCTATATATATATATTTTGTAATCTCTCAGAAGCCTGCTAACAGCTTTGCTGTAATTTTAGATTTTATCATACAAATATTCTTCTTCCCTATTATTCCCCTAATTAAAACCACATTACTTACAGAGACTAATGCCTCTGTCACACTAGTAAGGACAGAAGGTCGCAACGAATGGATGAGAATTTTATGTTCCGTCACAGCAAACACAAGCAAAGTCACTGCATTCTCAGGTCCTAGATTCTGAAGTAGTGTAGAAAATTTGCCCCCACTGTTGGAGAACATAAACACATTTGTGAGTTACAAGGGACCAGGAAAATAACACTGTTTAATAATAAAATAGAAAAGATATTCTAATATGATTTTATAGATCTGCAAATCTTTAAAGCAGACTACTCAGTACATTACATACTCAGTACATTTCACTGTTCAGTGCAGAATGGTTTCTTTCCAATAATAACAACCATGATGCCCTGTGACTCTTCAGTCAGTTTAGGCTTTTTGGGATATGCAGATGGTGATACTTCATGACGTGGAAGTTCAGAGAGTTACAGAACTCCTCCAACGACACTACAATACAAACGATGTATAATCTTGGGAGCTCAGGTTCCAATTCCTAGCAAACAGACTTAACAAGCTATTTTCTCCATCAATAACCACTAAAGTTATCTCAAAATAAAACAAAACAACAACAAACAGCACAGACACTGTCAATTAAGTATGTCTCCTTGTCAGGGCACAGGTCTAACCCCAAAAAAACTTTCAGGTACACTAATTACAAAAGGTACCAGTCAAGAACACTTCATTTACACAACTACAACTCAAAGCACTGGAACTTTTCAGCACTGAAGTCAGAACACATCTCACAATTAAACAGAAAATTGTGCTACTTGCCTCAGTGGAAGGGGCGATGATACAGGTTGGCTAAGAATCAGGTTATCATATGGAGATAGCTGGAAAGAGATTTTAAAGTGCATTCTTTTCATTCTGAACTTATTCATTAGAAGCTACACAACAGCAAAGAACACAGGAAATGAGAACTACACCAAACTTTACACAACCCAGTTGTGCAGTACTATGAAAAGCACAGTGCAGCACTACACAACAGTCCCTTTTAAGCAAGCAAAGCCTGCCCTTCTCTCAGCCAAAACTGAGCACATTGCACATTCATAAAAAAAAAATGGAATTTAAACTAGGTAATGCTGTAAAAGTAGTGAATATGTTAACTACTGCAAATGAAACCCTAATAAATCTTCAAGGAAGTGAGGACCCATAGCTCTTACAATGCTTTCAGAGAGGATTCTTCTTGGATTTAGGGGGAAGAAGACAAAATACATTAAGGAGACAGATGGCAGACTGTATCATGGAGTTCAGTTTCCTTCAGAAGACATGAGAATTAAGCTATTAGCTAGAAGAAACTGCTCAGCTTCAATAGAGATTCTTATTGGTTGCAGATTCAAGATGAAGATATTAATTACTGTTTCTTTCTTATAGTGACATAACATCAAGAGAAACCATTCATACACTCAGCATGAACAGAAGGACTCAAAAGAATACAACAACACAGATATGCCATCAACTTATCACAACTCAACCGACACGTTTTCAGCCATAGTAAATCCTACTTGACAAGATACCAGCTAGTTTAATCCTCTCTGCAAAGTAAGTGGTCACACACTGTTCATCTACTGTGTAAGGGCACAATAACTTGTGCAATTAAGCTGTTAGACATCTTCTGGTAAGATTTCATTTCTGAGTACGTTTCAGTTTAGACTCCTCTGCAGGCAATTACAGAATAGAAACCAGAAACAGAGGAATTTGTAATACAAATGCTGAAGCACCAAGTTAGCTAACACTGCCTGGACAGCCATGTAAAACATGCAACATTAAAAGAAGTCTGTGATACTGTATACTCTCACACTTCATATAACAGAACTTTTATAGGCCAAGGATACATTTAGCTTCAACAGATCAGGACGACCATTCACTTTCTGTGCTAGACGTGCCAACATGTAAGTCATATTGTGACAACTACTATCATAAGCTTGCTCAGTGAAAGACTCAGATAACTCATTTCTTCAGCCAGAGGTAACCCATGTAAACTGCTCCCAGTAAGGAAACATCAGCCTAACATCCTATGGCTTTTGTGTTACCACACTAGCAGATAAGCGTGTTTCCCTCGGGCAGAAGAAGCACTCTCTGCCTTCATTCTTCAGAGGGACAAAATCATTACTTGATGCACTCTTGAAGTTTGCAGGCCTTGAGTGCAGTCATTAGAAGAAAGAGCAAATTCAGGGTGATAAGGGGGGCATGGAGAACGGATTCCAGCAGATCAGAAGCAACAGTGGCAGCTGGAAATCAGCAGTCAGGAACGCCCCTGAACATTTACCTTTCATAGTAATTAGAGTCGAAGTCAGACATAGGTTGGGCATCCAGATTTGTATACATGCTGTTACTACAACACACCAAGCCTCCTTTCCAGAAAGCAGACAGACAAGACACTTCACTGCAGCACATATTCAGAAGGATTTGCTACACTACTTAACAAAAAACTAGTGTTTTAAACTGAAAAAAAAAAAAAAAAGAAACTACTATTTCTTCAATGAAACAGAATCCTTAGAACTTGTACTTCTCAACAATACAGCATTTCCCATGCAACTTTTGGGGAAAACATCTTTGATACAATCACGTTATTTTATTCAGTGCAGTATCAACAATTCAGAAGTTCCTGAAAGCAGCTTGAAGGAAGTACATATTCCATCAGTTACAGTGAATTTTTAAAAGCTATGCATACTACATCTGTACTATGGGCTACTGAAGTTGCCTTAAGTTGATACATTGAGGGTTTGAAAACAATAAGGTGAGACAATCTCACATCACCCACACAAGTGCTCAAGCTTGTTGCAAGATACACACCCATGCAGACTTTGATACTGTTCCCTAAACTCCAAACTGAAAAAAAAAATAATCCAGTGTTTTCCTCTAAGCTCACTCACAGTTCTCTGTAAATGTGTTTAGTGCTCCCTACCATAAATATTTTACTGAAGGTGTGCACACAACAAACCAGGATGTAAACACTGGGTTTGGAATTGAACTATTGAAAGTGACAGAATGTCAGATACAGGTTCACAGCAATTGTTCTCAAACTCCTTTTTCCATAACAGTAACAGATGTCAGTTCTTTAGAACATCCAAGAGCATTAAGAAGGATCTTTCATCTTTATTTCTCTGAAAGACCTCAGAGTAACTACAAATATACTCTTAGCACTGGGCTTTAATGTTAATGATACTTATTTTACACACAGTTTTCATACTGTAGCAAGAAAACATTTCAAAAGCTATTGCAAAAAAAAAAAAAACAACCAAACAGATGCCAACTTTGAGTAGCTTTTCATTAGCTTCTGCACATGCTCAATAAAATACAGTAAATTAAGTTCTAAGGTCATTAAGTGAGATATTACAACTTACCATTTAAGACCTAAACTAAGCTGGAAACAGAGCACATAAGAAGCCTGTAGAAACTAAGTCTGTGAATTTAGGAAACAATGTCCTGAACATTAACAAATCATTTGAACATACAAATTACATTTTCCATTCCCTATAATCCATTCAACAGCTAATTTGCCTCCACTCAGATACAGCTATTAAGAAGTTTTACACTTACCTGCACCAGAATTCTTGGCCTCTGAGGGGATGGAAAAGGAACTTTATGCATGAAATGAGAAATATGTCTAGAAGAGAAGAAAGAAACTGGTTTAGTAAAAATAAGCTTAAACCATTTTACCTCAACACAAAAATTATTACTAATAATATAAAAACAGCTCATGCTAGTTCATGAGACAGAAAGCAAAGGGCCCCCAAACCCCACAGGGCTAATGTGGCCTTCAGAACCTATTTGTCCAGAGGTGACAACCAAAATGGCAGGCTGGATTATGATTCTGACCGCAAACTTGTTCAGTGGCTGAAATACGACATGGAGTCATTTTTATAATATATTGTAAAGTAAAAATATTGAGGTTTGAGTATTACAGTTCCATTTTACAACCGTGCCTGAGACAGGTTTGGAGTGGCACTATAACTCGATGACAAGGACTGAAGTTGTTTGGAAAAAAAACAGCACAGCTGAGTAACAGCAAGAATCACTACCTTCATTTATTTTCTTCACGTCTGTACTTCTACATACAGACCAAATCTGTGATTTAAAAAGTGTTTAAGTTTTCTCTATGAGTTACAGAAGTGCTTCAAAGAACTGAATATGTTCTGTTATATAAATTCTCTAAAAAAAAAAAGTTCCAAAAGCACAGGAGTTCTATGTAACACATGCTTTCACATTCAAGGGAACTACGTGCATTCAGGAGAAATTCAGGTGGAAACAGGCACTCTACCAAACTGCATGCTGCGATGCTGTGCTTCCTGCAGGGCCTATCATTATTAGGATTCACACAACCAACTCCTAAATTAATTCAGAGAAACTCACTGGTCTATGCCGAAGACTTGTTTTATACCTTTCTGATTCAAAACTATGTAGTCATACATAATTTTTGATGACTAAGATCAAAAGCATATTACAGGAAAGTTTTAAACAGACGTGGACTGACCAGCAGAAATGACTTCAGTGGGTTTGGAAGTTACTTACTTCTCAATAGGGAGGACGTGTGGACCAGAAATGGAGTAACGATACAGAAAGGTAAGAAACTTCTTGAAAGCATCAAAGAAAGGCCAGTGAGAGAGCAGACAAATGCACTTGTTTGTTTGGACTGTTCTGCATGTGTCTGACTTTCCCTCAACAGCAGCTGCTAATCCCAGTTGAGACTTCTGTTTCTCCGTAAGATTCTCTTCAGGATACGGTTCATAGAACTGAATAGCAGCACCATATACCTGTAAACAACAGTTTATTTGATGTATTTCTATAAGTCATCAAAGCAATCACGCAAAGGAATCTTCAAGTTTCTATTACTGTTTGAGAAGTTACGTTAATGCACCATCTTTTGAAGCAATTTATTATGGCTGCGAAAATCCAGACTGTATATTATTTATTTAAACTCAATGTCATATGCAAAAGATTAATTTAAGAAATGATTTAAGTGAGAGGAAATAAATAATGATGACACAGGAAAACTGCTTCTACAATTGCCTTTTAAGCTATTCTAGGACTCCTCTATAAGCAGCTCAAAGCTGTATTCCTCTGACATCCAATTTACTTTATAGGACAAGCATATACATTCAAGGTTGTTTACATGCCTGCAATAAAAAAGCACAGTATATGTGCACATCTGTGCAGTCATGATTTCCATAGCTGTGCTAACCAAAGGACAGGTTTCTACAATCAACAGTCCAGCAGAGAAACAAATGCAAGATTAGCTTTTAAGTAGGCTTTAAATCAAGTCTTAATGAATAGGTTCAAATTTGATGATGGATATTTTCATAGATAACCTGAACAGATATACAACTGGATTTTTAACACAAGTTACCTTTTCTGCAGAAGCTCCAGTAAGTACAAATGTAGAAAACACTGGGAGAGGGTATTTACTGTTAGATGGCCAACATTCAATTGTTGCACCCATAGGCAGGCAGAAAAGAGGCACAGATTCTGGTAATGGGAATGATTCATAATCCTCTTCAGGATATCTGCATATTAAACCTTTAAAGGCAATTGGTAAAGAGGTAGTCGTGTAAGTAACGGTAGGAAAAAACATACAGCTCATTTCATAAGAATATGCCCACCAACGCTGTATATGTATTTATGAATTTATGATGCATCCTTTAATAAGATCTAGACTGCCACTGTTAACAGAGAGCAGCACCTCAAAAGGATGTGTGCACTACAGCTCAAGTCTGAATGATCCTGTGTCTCCCACTTCAATGTAATCAGGGGTTTAAAAAAAACAATACGTTTCAGAGCCATAGCAAATCTAATTCTGTCATATAAATAAAGCAATACACAATCAGAAAAATACTTAAAGGAGTTCAATGGCACCAGTGCTTAAGGCAGACTGAAAGTCTGCATTACTATTCAGAATGTTTTTTAAAGAGAGTGATCACACAGATACATCAAATATGTTTTGTTATATTTCCTCATGTGTATAGATGTATTCTTGAAAGGCATTTATCAGCAATAAAAAAAATTGAATTTCCAATTAAAAGCATATTTTAACACGTGAGAGTAATGAGACATATTGTTACTAAAGCTCGTTTTAGAACACTATTTTAAGAACTCTTCAGGGAAAGATTCTTTCTTGGATAACATCAGGACAGTGTCTATGTGGAATAATTCCTAGACAAAAAAAAATGTATTACATTACAAATAAGCCTGTAAACCCTGAACTGAGGATAAAAATGCTAAACAGTAGACACATACCAGCTTTGTATGATATGGTGTTGGTTTTTGCCACAGACTTTTTGTAACACAGATAAACAGCTGAGCCCCACTGTAAAACAAATGAAGACATCGGGTTATATAGTAAAATATGGAATCATAACACATCAAAGAAAAGGATGCAGCAAAATAGGGGGCATTTCCTTGTTTTAAAAGAATCATTATCCATACATAAATGTAGAACATTAAGATACAGGAATTTGTGGCCTGTTATATTATCCTCTCCAACAATGGCCAGAAAGAGGTAACTTAAAGTACTGCGCTAGCCTTGAAATAAACAGTCCATGGCAAGACTCAGTTTGGGCTCTAAAACAAAACTGGTTTATAGACTGAAACCTGAAAACTATCAATTCTTCTCCTAAACATCCATTAACAGAACTTCAGACCTGCAAGTACCTGTTTATAAATATTTGTGACTGTATTTCAATCAAACTGATCTTCAAGACATTCGTTATTGTATCAGTGATTTAATACTCCAATGTCATTGCTTTTTTCAACTTACAAACAACGATTTCTTTTTTGGCAGTGATAACATTTAAAAATTTTTAATGTTCTCAGTTTCTGGACACGAGAATAAGGGAAGTGTGAAGGCCACAGATTAGGAAAAATGGGCATCCATGAGCACACACAGCTTTTCAATAAGGCAGAAAGATACAACAAAGGATGTAACACAGCACTCCCATAACCCACTCAACACAGGAGCTGGTAGAACTGAAAAATCCATTTTAATGCCCACAGGTACTTATACAAAACTAAAGATTGTTTCCATGACCCTTTTTGCATAATACTACTCACATCCTCAACAGCATGGTGACTTATGAGGACCGTATGAAAACAGGGTTGTAGATTCAACTAGGAGACACTTACACATTAAGTTCAGCAAACAAAGTGCTGTGATATCTGTGTGTTTCAGGAACTCTAGCTTTGGAACCATTAAAATGGTTTTAAACAAGCTTACAGTCAGCAGTATACAACACTGTTTATAGGAAAGTTTCTTCTTAGAAAATGCTTGTGAAATGACATGAGAATGACACAAAACAGTGCTGCAGGTAATGGAAGAGTATAAAAACAAAAGAAAATCTAGCTCTTAGGTACAGAATTCCCATCACAACAGTAAATCGGGCTGTACAGTTTCCAGTCACATATATGGTGATGCAACAGGTTCCAAGACTAATCCCAAGCCAGTATTTGTATGTCAGCACTAATAAAAAGTGCATTTGCTCCAGGACTTCAGCATGACTTTGTTTCAAGCAGGAACAAGGCAATGTAGCCCTCAAATTCCTCCAAGATATGACTTATCTTTGCAAAGTGCTTATGGAAACTGTTCACCAGCTACTCTGCAAACCATCACAAATACTCTAACAGACCACACATTGTTGAATAGCAAGCGTTCAAAATTCAAATCTTGCATCTTACCATACTATTATTAAGATTCTTGTCAACCTTGCAGAATGTATGTGGAGGGGTTTCTCCTTTACTTGGTATGATTATACATATATCTGTAACAGCCAATGTGTTCTGTGTCATGTTTTCAGATGCTCTTCGGTAAGTGACAAACACTCGTTGTGATGAGGCACTGCCACTAATGTTAGCAGGCCGGCCATACGGAGTAGCTTGAATTATTTCACAACCTTGCTTTACTCTTTCTTTCCCATCATATAAAACCCTAATTAAAACAGGACAAACAAGAGTCAGAATGCATGAATATTGTGTTTCAAATACTATATACAATAATTCTAACTGAATAGTACAAGTTTAGCAGCAGCTTGCCTCATCTGATTAAAACACCTTTAGCAAAGTATATTTTAGCTCAGCCAACATTAGAACAAATTGCATTTAAACAGGAAAAAAAAAAACTGTGATGAAACTAGACTAGTTTCTCACCTGCATAAATGCTTTCTAAACTTTAATGATTATGGCACAAGCGTTATGAAAAGGTTTGCTGCCCAACCCTATGAATACCACATAACTCAATTTCTGCATTTATGAAACAGATTAATCATTTCTTCACACTAAAAAAGATAAACTGCTTTGGAAACTCCAAAATGCAAAAGATGACAGGTGTCACTAAAATCCACTCAGTATGCATCATTTCTGTAGTAGCAGGATACAGCACCCACAAGTCAACAGGTATCTTTCAGTGGAGAGTTTTACCTTCTATCCAAAAAACCTGAGATATTTCAATAAATCTGCTTTATTTGCTCATTAGTCACATAAAATTGCCAAACATGCCTCCTGTAACAGAACCATCACTCACCCCAAATCAGTAAGTGGGGGCTTATCCCTTCCCCGGCGGTAACAAAGGTAAATCTGCGGTCCTACAAGGCTGCCATTATTGAGATCAGCAGACAGTCCTGAGGGAGTAACATCTATGCATTTATATCCCTGAGGAACTTCCTCTCCTAGGGATTTAATAATCACTGTTACATCTGTAATAGGTTCTTTTGGTTTTGCAATTTTATGGCAGGCATCATTGAAGTGGATTTCTTCCTCTAGTGGCTTAGAAATATCTGTTAATCCTGCGACAACAAAGTAGTCAGCAACACGAGCCCCTTTGTCTTCCATCTTCCATTACAAGATGTTAAAGCTGGTGGGAAAGAAATACAGATCATCATTGTTAAAGGAAATCTTAAGATATCAGAACTATTCTTAAATAGAAAATTCTCAATAACAAATGAAAAAACAATAGGAGAATACAAAAGAGTTAGCCATCCATCATCAGGTCACGTAACAGTTTCCATTTGCAATCACCATCTTTCAGGAATTTGTAACCAAGTCCCAGATATGAGCACTGAACATTAAACTCAGACTGGAGGACCCAGCAGACTCTTTTTGTTAACTGGTACAACAGAGTACCTGAACCAACAAACAGCAAAACGCAGTGCAAGGCTTCCCCAGCAGCTCACTGCTTAAAGCTCACAGCTGAGCCAAAAAGCATTCTGCATGTAGTCTGCACGCAGTGTTTTTATAGTGAGCTGTTCTTCGGGGCAGTGGATCTCTGGAGGCAAGATCGACCATTGGTTTGCTTTCTGAACACTAAACATACATGCAAAGACCACCTTCGTTACTCTAAAGATGCAACTATAATACTTGACAACATTTCAGAGACAGGATTCTATATCAAATACCAAGAGCAGATGTTGGAATATTTTTGCACGTTGAAAGTCAATGTCAGGTTATTTCATAAAATTTTGGAGCTCATTCTCAACATGCAACCCATCCACAGGCAACAATACATCAAATATTTACATAAAGCATTTAAACTCAGTCAACTTCAAGGTGACACAGACCACTGAGAAACAACAATATTCCTGACCACATGAAGCTTTTAATAATGGCAAGGAATACAGTCCTGCTGTTCCAGACAAATTGTAATGTGAAATCACAAAACTATCTTCATCAGTATATTCCAGGAAGAAGGAATGTACATATGAATTCTTCTCATACAGCTTTTTATTTTTTTGGTAGTGTTTTCTACAATTGTTGTAAATTAATTTCAGCACCGGACAAAGTAATATTTCTACTGTGAAAAGATGCCTTGAAAACAGAGTGTATGATGTATCGGGAGATTTGTTGCCTCTTCGCCAGAGACTCTTTGCAAATCACTTAAACCCAGAGTCTATTTATCAGCATGATTTTGCAAACAGAAGACATACTTAGGACTGTTTCAGAACACTGAGGAATGGGCTAAAAATCTTTATCTAAATCTCTTAGATGTGTTAGAACCTTGCTAAAGTAGCTTTAGGAACCCCCACGCTCCTCAAGTCTGACACTGTGCAATCCAGACAAGCCATTTAAAGAGCCCTTTTGTTGTCTGTATTTTATTTGGGTGAAAAACTTTGCTGCAAGAGAAGCTGTTGCAACGCAGTAGTCTCAAGGGCTTGCTGACACTCAGGAATTTCACAAACAGAATTCAATACAATGTTAACATTACATATAGTCACATATGACTATTCCCTCCATGGTGGTGTATGAAAAAACACCCCTGTAAGCACAGGCTCAGAGCAAAGCAACAGAGAATTCAGCTAGAAATTTTCCTTTTGTTCCTTTTTTTTCAGCACTATTTCACAAAACTGCCCCAGCTGCAGAATGCTTCGCAATGCCTTTGTGTTAAAAAGAACATTTAAGTAGTTTAAAAAAAAAATCACATTAAGTCTAAGTGTTAAAATCGCAAGTAAGCCTTACAGCTTCAGTGCATTGACAGCGCTATCTCCTAGACTCAAAAGTCAAGACAGCATTACAAATGAATGGAGCAACGTCTGTATTTTAAAACTCAAGAGTAACACCTATCTCAAAATTTAAGCCTCATCATCAATTATTTCACATTAAATTTATAGCAAATGCCTCAAACGTTAATTCCCAAAAGCACACAGGAAAAACTGGGACAAGCTCTCCTCATTTAAAACCAGTTAAAATTAGAATCCCCTCCATACAAACACCTGCTATCACACAAATTTGCTTCCTAAGGTTACACAGCAAGTAATGCCTAAGTCAGCAAGTCTTCCACAATTTAATGCATCTCCTAAGAAATGGGGAAAAAAAATTGCCTGGCTAGTGATGCAACATCCCTTCAGATCTTTGCTTTCTGATACAAAGCCTCACAGCAAGAAATGGGATGAAATGCAGAAGAGATCAAACAACTCAGTGGTACTTCACTGAAACCCAACTTTGACTCTCTTGGAACTGCTGTGACACCTGAATTATTAACATGTTTACTGTGTGCAGAGATTTGTGCAAACTCTACATTAACAGGCCACAAGAAGAGGGTATCTGAGCTAACTCAGAGATTAATTATGTGACAAGCAATTTCACATGAATCGATAAATCTGAACAAAAACTCCCACTGTAAAAGTATTCCAAAACATGCTATAACCATACAGATATAGTACTGCAAGTCAACTTGCAGGAAAAAGAACATGAAACAAAAAGGAAAGCCACCTGCAGAAAGAGGCACACTGCACGAGGTGCTTCTAGGAGCAGCAGTTCCTAGGTGAAATGCAACAACAGTAATGGTGACAGTGAGAAGCAGCTACTAAAGCTTCTCTGCACTGCAGTCAGCAGGGACAGCCAGCAACAGAGGGAAGGAGGAAGGCAGCAGAGAAGCATGCCTTTAAAATAAAAGGCGTATGCAAATAAGGGGTAATGAACAGCCTCTTAGAAAAGTCCCTACTAACCAGTGCTGATCCCCAGCAATATGGACTTAGAACCATTTTATGATGATCATATTTAATGCAGTGCACATAATTCCTACCACTGTAACTTAAAGATCATGAGTATCAGTAAGAAAAGTACCTTTACAAATAGCAAACTGAATTGTAAGAACATATCAAGAAACACAAACTTCGCAGGTTGTGACTGTTTAAGTGTGGGAGGAAGTATGGGACTTTCTGCTGTTTCTGAAGATATGGGAACAGCAGAAGCAACCAGATAACCTCACCACAGATCCACCACCCTAGCCTGATTACCTTGCTGAAAGGTAAAGGGTAAACTCAGCTTCATTATGTATTCAATTTAATTCATAATATCCTATCTCCCTACAAACACTCAGAAAGTACTTAATTCCTGTTACTGAACTACAGCAGTTTTAACTCCTAGCTTCTGGCATTTCAGCAACTGCACTGAAGAGATTCATCTGAAAAGTTTGCTTTGTGATCAAATGCTGGTGTTAAAAAGAACGAGACTGCTGCAAAGTGCAGAACAGTCCACTAGCACGAGAGGTGATCAGGAAGCCTAGAGGAGGCTGAGCCTTCTGTGCAAATAAAACATCACTGGGACTTCAATCACAACACTGAAGCATACACAATAAATCACTTCATTTTCAGGAAAGTTCCTCTGTTTGCTATAAGCTATCCACAAATCTCATTCCGAAAACAAGCACAAGTTCAGAGGCATGATTTTATACCAGGTCACTTTTTTAGGTACAACAACTAATCAGTGCCTGATGCAGACCTGTTGTCTATTCCATCCATTCAGCAAGAGGCATAAAAACTTCATGCTTTGTGAAGAAATTATACATGCACTACACTATTTACAAGGAGGAAAAAAAATACTGACAATTCACACCACCTGCTCCTAGCTGTAGACTTCTATAGGGACAGCTCAAAAAAAGGGCTGCAGGCACCAGGAAGCTCTCTGGCTGTTCAGCTTCTTTCCAGGAGCCAGTTTTCTCAGGGAGCAAAGCACATACACACTTGTATGCGTGCTGCACGTCCAAGAGGAACACAGTTCTGTAAGAGACAGCAGTAAGGACCATGCTACTCCACTAGAAGCTCTGGCTGCCTACCTCTGCCAGACAAACACAACTGCACTGTAATATTTTAAGTCCCCACCTCCCTATTCCTTCCTGTGTTTTCCTTCAAGAACACTAAGGAACAGGAATTAACTAACTGTATCAGGTCTATTGGTTGTCTAAAAACAAGTGACATTTTGCTTTCTTAGCCTGACTCCAAAGACAAGTTCTGTTTGTAAGCAAGAAAAGAGCATCTCCTGGTATAGGTTGGAAACCAATGCAAGGCACTGCAGCAGCTTTTTTATTTTCCCTTGTCTCTAAATAGCTCAAAACTTCATTACACGATGATGAAATCTTATTTTTTTTTTAAAGCATTCATCATATACTCACGTTCCAAGACTTTCCTTACTTTGAAAGCACATGAAGATTAAATTGACAATTGCCAACTAAGGCTCTTTGCATTACAGACTTATGAATGTACTGCATTATGCTGAAGTATGCTACCAACCCACAGAAACGTGGACACTGATCACAGAAGAGCAAAATGAAGTTAAATGGATCAGTCAGTCCCACTATGGCTGCTCTGAACCATTTCACAGCCATGACACTGCACAAATCACATTGGAGTTCAACAGTAGCAATCACCCAGGGAAAAACCCTTCCCTGTGATTCCAGAACTACCTGGCAGAAGCCAGACAAGCCCTCTATCACTGGTATTTTCTTTGTAGCAAGCACACAATCCTGTGAGCAAACAGAAGCACCTCAAGTATCACAGGAACTCTGCCAAACCAGAACAGAAGCCTGTTCAAAATATCTTTCAGTGTCTTCCCTACCTTTTCATCAAGGCATTTCTGCTACACCTTACTCTCTCGCTGTTAGACAGGGTTTAACAGACTTCTTGTTACACAAATTTCATTCCCTATAGAAACAGTAAGAACAAAAATTAAACAATGTGCACATTTGTTTAAACTTAAACCCACTGCATGCTGCGCTGCACCAGCCACACTGAGTCAATGCTGTGAACCACTGCAGAACTCAACTGCTAAGACAAGGTTACATGTTCCCAGCTACCAACAAATGTATATGAAGCCAGGCTTTAAACAAATATTAAGTCCTACTCCGAAATGATATTTGAAGAATGTAAACAACATTTAATGTTTCAAGGAATGTTTCTGAGGACTGGTTGAGTGCTTTGGATGATTACAACTACTCCACTCCTTCTGATAAATACTAACCATGTCTTCCCAGAGAAACTGCTAGCCACCCAGTAAATGCTCCTTCAGCTCAACAACATTTCCAAGTCTACTTTAAAATGTTGCTCCTATTTACTGATACTTGGCAGATCCTTCTCACTCCACGTGCAACTCTTCCATCCCACAACCTTACAGCACAGTCCCCCGCTGCCACAGCCAGTGTGTCTCCTTGTCATTTACCACTACAGTTCACCCAATTTTTCTTTGACTGTTGCACACTTCAAACACTAGTAAAGCCACTTTTAAATTATGACAGTAGATAACTTGAGCTTGTGTTCTACGCTAAGGCATGTGTAAGCCAGCAGCTTGCACCACAGTGAAGCACTTTGGAGCAAGAGCTTTCCACCATCAGACAGAGATTAAGTACCTCCTCATTGAGGCTCTCACACTTCATCCTCCCAGAACTACTCCTTAGCATCGCTAAGACTGTAGTCACAAATAAATGCTGTCTAAAGGAAGGCTTCTCTTTGCCAAGACGTGAAGCACACTCCTAGAAGATTATTGTGAGAAGACTTTGGAAAACAAAGTGCAACATAAACAAGGTTGGGAAGAAATGCATCTCGGGAGAGCTGATACAAACCATGGAAGGGTATTTGTTCCCATTCCTGAGGCTTAAAAAAAAAAAAGACAGGAAAAACTCACTAGGTTGAATTATCAAAATTGTGTTTTCTGAAGCACAAAGTACAAGACAACATATTTCAAACCACACAAAACCAATCAACACTTTAAGGTCATTAATCCCAGGGCTAGGAGTGGTGGTGGCAGCCTGGAGCACAAATCCAGGCCCTGGAACAAATCTTGCTAACCCACACAGCACCTGCACTCCACTGATCACTATGATTTATGTCACAAAGTCCAGGGAGCATCACAAAATAAAGCAACTTCAGGGATCACCTGCAGATCTCAAGCACAGCTCAGAAAGCCTAAACAATAAGCAGCATCAACACAAGTAACTTCCCTGTGAACACTTTCTTAGCTATCCAGAAAAAACAAGGAGGAGATTTGGACACAAATTTCTCCCCTCACCTCCCTGCCCCATTTCTTCCTACCGCACTTAAATAACAGTGACAGATAATGCCAACAAATAAGGCTGACGTGACCACTCATCCTACTTTGTAGGACACTCTGGCACACACCTGTACTCAACAGCATTAAACACCATGGTAATTAACACGGACCCCCAGCTATCAAAGCAGTACTGGAGTTCAGAGAAACATTGGCATACGGGAAAAAAATAAATAATCCATAAAGTTGTTTTGCCTTCACATCACTTGATCAGAATCACTATCAATCTTCTTGCAGGTCCATTCCCAATTGTCCATACCAACTCAGTATACTCTGATCCAAACAGCACTGGAGATGATCAAGAGAGCTGCTGAAAGTTTGGCAACAGTGCATCTCTAAGAGGTGCCTGGAAGACAAAAAAGTGCTGGATAAGAATGCAGAAACAGAGCATGAGGCATGCATTGAGGAGCAGGAAGTTGCAATGCAGGCCAGAAACTGAGACAGATGTGTTCAGCAATGCTTAGGGAAAAAGAAATCAGGGTAAAATTCAGAGGTTAATCTAGATTCAGGGGGATTGCTGCGGTCTGACAGCAAGAACTAGCCACGTAGAGTACCAAAGCTTAAGGAGAAAGCAAAGCAACTGGCAGAAAGAAGGCAAGAAGGAACAGACCTCATGCTGAGCCATTTTCTGCATCTTCTATGCTCTCCACTACCGCTCACCAAGGCTTTCACTCGTTTGTTCTTCACTGCCGCTTTTATTCTCAGCTAAATTGGAGGGATAGCTAAGAGGGCCCAAGAAACCAGAGCTTGCTTAGATGTTCATTATAGCTGTACCACAGCAAAATCCCACAGCATTCAACTGTGGCTACAAAAAAAAAAAAATACTGGCAAAGTGATGTTCAAGCATTCCATGAGATGCATGACAGAGACAGATCTTAACAGAGTAGGTTTTAAAACTTCCATTTCTCTTTCTAAATTACAGTATTTATGGACAAAAAGCACAAACAAAAAATGGAAACAATTTCTGCAGTACAACTGTGTTTGAAAGGAGAGATGCAGACAATAATATACAGCAAATGAAGGAGAAGTGAAGCCAAGATAAACACTATAAAACACAAATATCACTTCACCCAAAACAGTCCAAGAGAGCAACCAGTCTGTTTTTTCTACAACTACTTATTATGCAACAACTTTCAAGGAGGGGTTCTCGTTTCCTTGGCACAGCCCATAAAGGCACAGAAAAGCAGTGGATCTTCCAACATGTCATAATGTCAAAGTGCATCAAAGTATTGTCAAAGAGTTCTGCTTTCACCCAGTCACAATTGGACATACGTGCCATTTTCAGCTTAGCTATGAAATCTCTCTCCATCCAAATTAAAATTTTGGACACATGGGGGAATGGGGAGAAGGCAGAAAGCTTTTTTTTTTTTTTTTTTTTTTTTTTTTTTTCCTCATATGCATGTGTCTGCAGCCTGCAAACACATCCTGTAGGTAGGGATACTGGACCCAGTCATGCCACAAATTAGCAACACTGAGGGGATGATGGGGATAGACTGCAGCTGCCACTTGCAGATGAACTACACTGCACTGGAAAGGTTTAACGGTGAGATAACACCAACTAACACCCTTTGCATCCAGTACATCTCCAGATCCAGTTAGCAAAACAGTCATCTTCTACCCCACAGAAAAATACGCATGAATGTACTGCTACCAGCCCAGCTGTGTATGACACATCCATCAAGCAGCACATGTTGCTGTGGCAGGTTCCTAGCCAGGTTAGCTAGCAGCACGATGCCAGGGCAGCATTTCCCCCCAGTAATCACAGCACAGCAGCAGAAGCATCGTGACATGCTAACATAACTGCTGCATCAGGGAGCCAAAGCTAACTCAAAGCATCTCTGAACATAGAACAGATTTATCATAAAACCCCTTGCCCATCTTTTGGGACAGAACTATTACATAAACCCTTTAAAATAAAGACTCAAGTGTATTGGGTCAGAAAGAGTCACCTATGTGCTAAATAGTGTGAGAAAATTACACGCAGAAGGGTTTGCCCCTTGGTGCTCTACATAACGAGTTCTTCACTGTCCCGAATAGTTCAGCATACAAGGTAACCCTACAGCTGTTCGTGCTGCTAGATGAGTGCTCCTGCACTGGGATGCAACTGACGCCGTTGTGCAGAGTCTGGTTACTTTTGCACATGCAGGTCCTGAAAAGCTTTAGCTCTTCCACTGTAATTGTATAGTCAAAATATTACACAAGCAAACTTGCTGACATGCAGGAGCCCCTGGAGCAGACCAAGATCCTGATTTTGGTTGTAAAACTGAGAATAAATCTTTAAGTTCACAAGTTTCTCCTAAAGCTCAAGATAAAACCAAACCCAGAGTCCTGCCCATGACCCCTTCTGTTTGTCTATGTAATGCCTGTACACACACAGGCAGTAGTCTGGGGACTTCTTCATTTGTATATAGAGACACAAGATTTACACAAGACACTTACTGCTTGTCTACTTTAATTTCAGATGTTTAAATATAATACTTTGATTTGTAAGGGACTTTTTTCCCCACTCACCCAAAGAAAAAGGCAGACTTTAAAGTACAGATTAAATAGGGAGGATATAATTGGCTAACTTACTTCTGCCTCACTCTTCACATCCTGTGCTTATATCATACATCCCTCACCCCCATGCCCCTGCCTACTACAATTTCATTCCATTTCAGCCTCTACTGTAACCCTGAATCTAAGACTTGAAAGAATACTTTGAAAAGAGAAAAACGTGCCATTTAAAAGAGTAGGACCAACACCTCAGTTTCCACTTCACCTCCACAATCTCCTCCTGATTCTGCACTTGAGCTCTTAGGGGAACCACCAATAACTATTTCTGCACCACACACTGCTACTGAAATGACTGCTATAGATCATACAGCAATCTCTGTGCACTTAAATTTTGGCTGTATAGCGTGCGGTGGCACTTCATACACACACATACATCAGCAGAGCATTTCCAGATCAGTCATAGTCCACGTTTCCAGATCCATCATAGACTGAACAGAAATTTAACAGAAAGCATCTAAAGGTCACCACACAATACAGCAAAGAGCCCCACTCACTTCAATAAATTACTGATCTTCAGTAGTTGAACAGTAGTGATGCATTCTCTGTTTGTACATATCCACCTCATACCTGTAAGCTATCCTCAAATAAAGCAAGGCACAACTTGCTTAAGCTTGCAGAGGATTTGTTGCACTCAGTATGCCATAAAATTTCTGTCATGATTTGTGCTCACAGTAGCAAAAGTTGTTTGTATATAGAATTGATATATAAGGGAATAGATGGAATGGTTCTTCTGTGCTCCTTCCCACCACCTTCCTGCAAGGCTGCAGCAGAAGCACAAGGGACATGTGCAACTCGTCTGCTAAAGCACACCTCCCCCCCTCACTTTTTCCGGGAGCACAATCTCACTTTCTTCAAAGGTGCTAAATCTCAAACATAAAACATGATGCAATTTAAGATACTTCAAAAAAACAAACAAACAAAAAAAAAAACCAATAACCAGGCACCAAAACTATTTTTATTTCTTTTTCCCCTCCATTTCTGAAGAGTGAGAGTTCTTTCCAGGAAACTTCAGAACAAATGCTTCACATTCACAGCGAGAGATGCACTGAGACCTGAGCTACTGGAACGCTATCAGGCAGCAGAATACTTGGAAATCTCCAATGCCTAAAACACTGTGTTTGAACAAGGTTACATCAAGGCTTCCCTTTTAAATCCAATACAAGTTGTGCAACATTTTAGCCTCCAACTCTTCAGTCACACAAACAACATATTTAAAAATTACAGTCAGTGCTGAGGAAAGGACAGTGGATCAGAGGATGTCCTGCAAGTCTTCATTGCAGCAGCAGCTCCTGAAGATTCAGGAAGGTTCTGACTCAGTGACTGCAGTACTCTTCACTTCAAACAGCCTGCTGATGTTACTTTGACCATAAGTGCAAATGCTCCTCCACTCACTCCTGTAAAAAGCATTTCAATCTACTATGACTTGCAAAGCTAACTCCAATACAGTCACTGGGAAGTACAATGGAAATTGAAAAGGGATGCTGAATATTTAAGTGACACAGCAAATTTCTCCAGTTTTAAAACCTCAAGCTTAACAAATCCCGTTATCATTATTCAGCTCAATCTAGATAGTCTTCCTCTAGCAAAGAGTCACAAGACTCTTTTCTCCAGCTATCACACACTCCAACAGGAATTTACCTAGAGATTAATAAACCCTTCAATGCAATATCCTGTAGATTAAACACAGACTCAGATCTGAGCAGCAGCATCCCCAGTTCCTTTCTCAAGGCCATACAGGAGGTGGTATTAAACACTTTTCTCACTCAACTTCATTCTCCTCAGTTAACCAGGCACAAACGTGGCTCTACTTTCTTTCTCACTACCTTCTCTTTTAAATGTGATCCATTTATTTACACTGCTCCCAACGCCTGCACAGAGATCAGCTGCGCTCACATGAGCCCTACAAAATAAGTCAGGCTCTGTCAATATTTATGCTTTTGCTAACTAATAATTAACTCTGGCTATGTAAATAGAAAATAGTTGGTATTGCCATTAACACATATAGAGATTCCATTAAGCTCCATATGGCATGATAGAGCACAGAGAGCAAGCTGTTCAAGAGAAACGTGGACCTGCAACCACACTGCTGCACGCAGGACCACAACTTGAGCATGTGAGTGCTTTTCATGAGAAAAATACTTCTAAGTAAGCCTGTATTTTTAAAAAATGGTCATAGTGCCTTTTGGCACAGTGTTAGAGAAAGATCTTATCTTTTTTGTGCTAGTTTTTGGTAAGTGCACAATTCAGGAGGGCCCATTGGGTAAAGCAGGAACTGTTTATAAACTTCAGCGAAGTTCCTCATCCAGCTGGACCTTAATGTTTCTAGAATAAGTAAAATATGCACATTATGCAAGCTCTTTAGGCTGCAGAGAAGCTCAGGGTTTTTTTTTCCTATTTTGTCTATGATGCTCCATGCAGTTCTCTCCTTCCCCAAAAGCTAACCACAAATACAAATGCTACCTTCCTGATAATTAAACCATTTCAATGCCAGCTCACCATGACCCCAGAAACACTGCCTCGTTTCCCAGCGATGCAGTCCCACTTTGCCATCCCCTTTCCACGTGCCTGCAGACATCCAGCTCCGTAAGACAGGATCAAGTTTCACTAAATATATGAATTTTTTAAAACAAAAAGAGAAACGGGAGACTCTCATAAAGCAAGATGGTCTGCACGACACACAAACCAGAAATAATCCATTCCCTCCTTGGCTACACTAATTCAACTCCTTTTCCTAAACCATCACAGGTCAATACTGAATACTCGTGTTTAATCATTCAGAAAGTGAGAAGATCATGTACTCGTAGCGTTACGTCCTTTACAGAAACCTCTTGTTGAGCAACAGCTTCAGAGAAAAATTGTGAAACAAAGCGAAACGCCGTTCAGAGCACTCAGTTAATTCAGAAAACCCAAACTTCAGATCCAGGCAGCGGGACCTCATTTCTAGAAATCCCCATTCTCAGCGCAGCCCACGTTAAAAGTCCCGTTTGAAACGACTCCAGAATAACAACCGCTGCTGAGGAGTTATTAAACACTACCGCTCCTCGGCCAACGATCCCTGCTGCGTGCAGACATCATGACGGGACAAAACTGAAAATGTCAGGGCTGATGTCCAGCGTGCCACGTTAATCCAGCTGGAAAGCAGCCGCCTTCTGCGAGCCGAGGGTTAAAGGCACCACAAAAATACGACCGAGCAGCACCTGCCCGAGCCCGNGGGCCGCGCTCCCCGAGGTGGGGGAACGGCGGCCGGCGCTTCCTGCCCTCGGCGCCGAGCGTCGAAGGGCGCGGGGAAGGGGGAAACGCGCTCGGTCCCCGCGCCCTTATCTCATCGTAGCGGAGCCCGGCTCGCCTCCACCGNACCTGCCCGAGCCCGGTGGCGTGGCCGACCCGGAGCCGCGCACTTCGGGATCAGCCCGCGTCCCGGGGGCAGCGCGGGGGGATCCCGCCGAGCGGGGCGGCCCGAGGCCCGCAGGCCGGGCCGGGGGTTCCGCTGGGCCCCGGATCGCCTCAGGGGTCGGGAGGGAGAGGAGAAAGTTTCCCCCCCCTCTCACCGCAGCCGAACGGAAAGTTACCGAAGCGCAGAAGGCCGCCCGCCCCCCCACCGCAGCCCCGCGCGAGGGGCGGCCCCGAGCTCGCGCTGCTCGGCGCGGCCCACGCCGGNCGCCGCCGCCATCTTGGATGTCACGGGGGCGGGGGGAGGCGGCGCCTCCTCGTGATCGCGGGAGGAGGACCGCATCCCCCCCGCGACACCGCCCGCCGCCCTCGGGACCCCTCGGAGGGGGTGGTCGTGCCCGCTGTGGCTCGCTGTTGTCTCCTTTCGTCTCCCAGCTCAGGGCCGGCTCCTCCTCGGAGCTGTGGGGGTCGGCAGGAGCCCCTCCAGGGCCGCCCGCAATGCAACGGAGCGTTTGCCCGGCTCTCCTCCGCACTCATTTCAACAGCTTCTCCCTTCTCCAGCACCTTTAAGTTAAGCAGAAATGAATCTCCTGCCCGAGCAGCTCAGCCTCGCTCACCTGCGGGGTCCGTCGGTGGGGTTGGAGGTATCTGGAAAGCAGAACGGGCTCTGGGTTTCCCGCAGGCCTGAAGTAACCCGCACCGGGTTGTTGCATCAAAGACTGTGCAAGAACCTGAGACAAAAAGTCATCTCAGAAGAGCGCGCAGCTCGGATTAGTGCGACGTGTCAAGATGTTGCTGAGCACGGCAGAAAGAGCCCTGTCTGTGCTGTAACACGGGTGCGCTGCTGTCCTGGCATGCGACAGGCTGCACTCCTGACTGCAAACGTTGTCCCGGTGTGCTATTTTTGAAGTGATGTTTAGGGATAGGCTCCAACCGTACAATTTTGGCTTTGGGTTCCAGCTTCCCTCGGTTACGGATATTTGGCTCAAAGGGTTTTTGATGTGGCTTGTTACAAAGGGTCAGATACGGTCCTGAGTTTGGGCTGTAAGTGCTTACGTATGTTCAAACTTACCGTATCGATTTAGCTCGTCCCTCTTGAAAATCTGGCTGAAAAGGAGAACACGAGAATAAAAAAGTGCAAAATATTACTTTTTCCTCCCTACTTCTTCATCAGTGCGACTTCTAGCGCGGGGAAGGCTCCTCCTACGCTCCATGTAGGAAACGGCGCGGCTGACACGACCCAGGCAGAGGCGCCCATGTGCGAGCCTGCACACGCACACTCAGCTTTGTGCTGCCAGGTTTGATTTTTGTGTGCTGAGTCTGCCTCTTGTTTGATCAACAATCCTCTGCCTGAGGATTGTGTCAGCCTCTCTCCCAGGCTGGGGCTGCAGGAACATTACCCGTTGCTTGTATTGCTGCTTAAAGTGCATTTATCGCCACACCCATAAGGTCATGTTATCTCTCAGCGATGTTCAGTGGAGCAAATAAAGAAAATAAGAAGCCAGAACCTCGGGATTTTGCAGCAAGCTGGTCTGTATTCCATAAAGAGTCCTTAAATTATGTAGTGCTCTGTTCAGAAAATTTCTACGTCCTACAATCATTTTGGATGGATTCTAATCCTGGAAGTGTTTTCAAATAGTTAGCAGTAATAAAGTCCATCTTTTAGCTTGTGTCAGTAGCTTTGATATTCAGCATATGCTCATTTTTCATGCGGGTATAATGTTATTATTTAATTATTATTTAATTATATTTTGTGTCAGTGTCAACAAATTGGAGCCAGGGATGTGGACCTTACCTTGCAACTCCCAAATCAAACACCAAACAAAATAGTTTCTCCCAGTCCCACCATCACAGCTGCCCACACTGCTTATCTCCATCCTGCCCTTCTTTTCTTCCATCTCCTCCTCCCCCTGTTCCTCCAACCCTCTTGCTTTCTCCCTCTGACCTACCTGCTGCTCTCTCTCTGTTGGCTGTGGCACACTTTCATCTCCAGGTCCCCACTAGCACATGTAATTGTAATGCTCCATTTCATTACTGGCTTGTCAACACCTCTATCAAGCCACCTTTCCTATCTTATATCTAACTGCAAACTCTGTAGCTTGTCATCATTTTTCCACATCAAGACTGAACTAATGCCCCATGTGAAAGGGTCTATGAGCAATAATGACTATAGTGCTGTATTTGCTTCTGAATAAAGAGCAACATCAGTGAATAGTGTTACTGTACAGGCGGAGACATTCGCTGTGTGCACAGATCCTGCAGGCTCTCTGTGCAGAAATGGGTCTGTGTGTCAGTCAAACAAAGCCTTTCCCTTCATGGGAACACTGGGGATCTTAAGGCAGAGATCTCTGCACACACATGGAGACTGCCCCAGAGATCATTAAGTCAATAGAAGCGTTCCTATTAATTCCAGTCAGTGTTGGGTCAGATTCTTAGTATGCACTGAAAGTCAATTAAACAAGTCAAGCACTGTGTGTGCTGCAGGTGGGCAGCAGTGTGATGCTCTTGTGGTGTTCTCTCAAGTACGGGGTGGAGAGCTGTCAGTCAGATTTAGCTTCCCCAGGAGTGCAGCCAGAGAGGCTCGCAGGGTTTCTGAGGACTGGCAACCACAGAACCATTTTTTCCCATGTTGCAACCCTCAGATTTCTAGCTTGTGGTACTGAAGTCATTTTCAAAGCATGATTTTGTTTATTTTAAGTGCTTTTTACACATGGGTAAACTGAAGCAAGGCAGAGGACAAGCGACAGATGGTCAGGGACAGTGCCAGGAATGGAATCGAGAATTTCTCTGTCCTAGGACATGGTTTTAACAGACTTCGTCTTGGGACTGTGAGATCTGAATACTTATAATTCATGAAGCTTCAAGAGTGCACAGTGAAAAAAAAAAGAGGGAAAAAAAGGCTATTATTATTCTACTACTTCCTGGCAGAAACTGGCTTCCATAGGCAAAGCTATTTCAGTTACTTAAGTAAGCAGTCTAGGCTTAATCTGCCCATTTTCTTACCAATTTCATTCATTCTGAACTCATTTGGTTGTTTTGTGTGCTCTGCTCATTCACATCTCTATGAAGGAAGAGGCTCCAAAAGAACCCAAGGAAACGTCTTCCAAAAAGATATGGCACACCTGTAACATTGGTAAAAACAACTAGAACGATAATGATAACAAGTAAGAATAAACCATGTCACTGGCAAAGCAACAGTCTGCATTTCCAGAGGATGGGTTGCCTTACCCTGTCCAGTAACCCACTTTATGATACAGTAATGGATCTACGTCTGGAGGCTTATGCAATGAAATGGAGCCTTTGGCAAGCTGGAATCACATTGGAAGCAGCGTTTATTTTTTATATTTTAATATATGCATATGTGAAAATCTGGATTGTATCCTTTTGACACAGAGAGACTGTCCCTGCCTGTAATGATTAAACTCCAGGACAGATTATGAAATAATAACGTATTTAAATATTATGATGCAGCACTACCAGGGTGCAGTTATCCTTCCTTTTACTGCTTCAAGTATAGTCTTTCTGAAAAGCTTTTGCACTCCAGGGAAACTACTGGTTATAAATTATAAAAGAGGCAATAGAATATCATGCATGTATGCAAAAAAGAAGTCTCAGACCCTCCTTCTCTGCATAAAGTACTTACTGAAGCTGATAGAAATATGGGGAAATGAAGCAAACACAAGGTCTGATCTAAAGGCCCCTGAGCTCAGCAGAAGCACTGCAGGGGGGTTCCTTAGGCATCGGAGTCATGTGTGCCATGAGCTGCAGTACACAAAATGCAGATAGAGAATTTTGTTGTATATGAGCAAGGATAAAGTCCAACTGGAGTGTCTAGGCGCTCCACTTAGATAAAATGAGCAGATTTTTCTCCAGCAGGTAGACTTTCTCAGCAAGGTTTTATTGCCAATATTTATGTGAAAGCTGCAGTACCAAAAGAAATGCTGGGAAGAAAAAAGGAAATAAAACCTTCCCAAAAAGGAGACCCAAATGTTTCTGAGTATTTTCTATAAATAAAAAAACTGATGCAAACTCATCATCATTTCACTTTTTCAGTGGTGCTTTTCTTCCTCAGAATTTCAAAGCGTGCACCTGAAGTTTTCCACAGCAAATTCTTGATCTTCTCACAAGGCACTGCAGAAACCCCCAGATCTCAAATGATGGATGGCCATTGGTGTTTGTTGGTGAGAAAGCAGTTAACATTGAGCTTTGCTGTGTTGCCACGTGTTGGGGTATCAATCAAGTGATGCCACACCTCTTCTGTCATTAGTAGGCAAATAAATATGTGCAGCTGGAGTGTATTTTCGGAGTGGCTCTTCCTGTAGGCAACAGAAGCTCTTAAACAAATATTTGCAGCAGGCTTTTTGAGAATGGAACAGCAGAAAGGTTGCTTGAGGATGGTCCAAGTCCTAATACACGTCCCAACAACAACAACCTGTTGTCCAGTGCAGCACTAAGTATTGCTCTCATCATTAGAGCACGGCAACAAAAGCTTCTCTTTGTGGAATAATAGCAGGAAGGAAATTATGTGTGCAGATCTGCCAGTAAAAGTAACAGTCTCAGGCTGTAAACATACTCACTGATATTGCTGTTTTGTTGCTATTTTCAGCAGCTCCTTTACCTCAGGAGTGAGAGTAAAGACTTGACTGTTATCACTGCTGTTCATGCATCAGCCGTAGAGGTTTCCTTTGGACTCATGCTCCTTGGCCCAGCTGGAAGCAGTTTCTACAAATAGCAGTCTTTTCTCTGAATCAGTCTGATTCATCACCCGGAGTCGTTCCATGTGATGCTGTGGTGCTGTGGGTACCTCCTCTTACACCAGATTTGAAACCACTTTTGGTCACTCCCCATCTCAGTTCCTTATTTTTTTTGCACTTAGGTTTACCTTCAAGTCTTGGCTAGACCAAGTAATTGCATTTCACATACCTAACGAGGCCCCACTGCTTACTTCAGGCTCCCATGCAGTCCTGCTGTTTAAATTTTTGGTGTTTTGTTCTAAAGATCACTGATATCATGATGGGTTAAGTGAAGTATGTCTGTCAGTTAACCACTTCTCAGGGGTACAATTAACCTTAATTAATATCTAAAGAACACTATTGAGATTCTTGAGAGAAATAGCTATAGAGGTGCTATTATAATTAATTAAAAAACAGTCTCATCTTTGAGTAATGGACTAGAAACACATAAGATGAGATTCTACAAGAAAAACGAATTCATTTGTTTCATAGACAAATGTTCTGAAATCTCGGTTTCCATTTACCTGATGCATTTTGAATTTTATTACCCTTTCATATCCTTTGATACTTCGAAACACATAGTATAGTTTCCTTTGGTTGAGGAGACACTGTCCAACATATGGGAGTCATGTTAAAATAAAGCAAACCACCAAAATTACTAAGTTAATAAACTCAAAAACAGTCCACATCACCATTTGCCTTTAATTTGTTAAGTATTTAAACTGCAAGACCTATAATTAATGTTATGGAATCATTTCCATATTCATTTATAAGGTGTCTCGGTTACATAAATACTCATTATCTGGAAATAAAACCAGATCATTAAAATTCAGAGAACTGACAAGTCAGATTGAGATCTGTCAAGATGCACTAAAGAGATATTTTATCCTCTCTGACACTGTTCCATGAGAAAAGCTTTGCTCCTGACCAAGCTTCAACTGTACCCCACGTTGGAAATAAGAGCAGTGCTTCATTCAAATGACATCAGCAAACAGAGCAGTTCTTTTGTACAGTGAGCAAACATCAGATCACTCTTCTCACTAACAGCCATGCAGAGTTTCCAGGAAAATGCATCAGATACATCTGCATTGAAAATCTAACCCAAATTAAAGCTGATGTTCTTGTAGCACAGCTCTACTGTTTTTCTGGGACTCTACAGCCCTTCAAAATGCTTCTTTCTATCAGGATACTTTAAATCCTTTCAGTGCTTTCAATACTTTCAGAATGGTGTACCAACTCAGAAAATACCTTATGCAGAATGAAGGAAAAAATGCCACTTCAGCATTTCACTTGCAAGCTAGAGCCATCACTGCTGAACTAATAGCTAGAGAGTCATGGGTATTTAAAAAATGTGCCCTGATTGACTGAAGTAAGGCATCTCAGGCCCTGCTGTCAGGGAATCTCTCATACAAGACAGAGAGCTTTCATTTTAAGAATCTTTTTTTTTTTTTTAGGCAGAAATAAAAACCATTTTTAAAAAGCTACAGCTAGTTCAGAACGTATTAAATAACACTGCAATTGCTCTGTTAAGTCAGACCTGACTTTTTCAGCAGAAGGTTCCTTGAAGGGTAAGTGCAAGCCCTCCAGATTAAGGAGATATTAATCTGCCCTATCTGGATGACTGTATGCAAATTCCTAAAGAGTGGAAGTTGCTCAAGTACTGACTCATGAGGGTTTCATCTCAGTATAGATATTTTTAGTATCTGTTACTTTACATCGGTTACTTCGCACATTTGTATCACTGTCCAACACCTCTCCTAATTATCTGAAATTCTTTTCTTCTGTAACTGCTTTGGAATGTTTCCATCTATTATTACAACTACTGACCCTGTTCTGTTGGGCTCTAATTATACTCATCTACCCATTCAACTAGGTAAGCGTGTACTTGCTCAAAACGTGAGCAACTGCTCAGAAACAGAGGTAAACAGAGAACAACAGTGAACCTAGCAGTGACTCACCAAGAATATAGGTCACATCGTGCTTCTGCCCTTCACCAAGCTCACCGGGGGTTTGATCCTTCTTACCCAAAGGAACCCCCAACAGACCCCTCGTGCATGCAGAGCACTCTTGAGTCCTCATGTTTGTATCCATTTGCCATAATAGCTCTGCCACCTTCAACATGAACATTAAGAGGAGATAGTGCTTTCTCAGCAACTGGTCCACAGCCCGGAGCTGACAAAAGAGATGAGAGTGACCACAAATGAAAGTACCTTGAGAAAAAAAATACAGAACTTATTTGCTTAATCCACACTACTCCAACTGATCCCCTTACACTCCAAATCAATCTGCCAACAGCAGAGGAGTGAGAGTGACACATCTGATCCATACCCTTCATACCACGGAGAGCTCTGCGTGGAGCTCTGCATGACAGCGCCAGCAGAGGGAATTGAGGACTCATTAGTGACTGTTTGATCACCTCCTCCAAAAAGTATGGCCAAATGTTGATGCAATGTAAATAATTCACTTAACCAAGTTTGAATTTGACTCATAGTGGCAGCATTAAACTATCTTGATATATTGCAAATTCTTTAAATAATTGTCTGTCTCGTAATATAAAAAAGAATACTTCCAGTATAAATAATGGGGTTGGAGGAAATGTCCTTGGCAAGTCGATTTGTTCCATGCTACTGATGGTTCCTGTTAGTGACAAGGATTATTTCAAGAAGGAGACAATGGAAAACAGATGCAAAAGCGTTTACCAGAAGGCCAGGGAATGGCAGCTCTTCCAAAACGTCAAGTGTGCAGCCTAGAGTCAGTTTAAAAGAGAATTAATTATTTAAACTGAATTAATTTGACCACAATGAAGCCCTGTTAAGCTATCTCATCTATCCACCTTCCTACTATGTCATCCCTTACAGTCTAATTCTAAATGCTGCTCCTTGTTTCTGAATGCTTCACCTGAAAATTCACTTACCCAGACCCAGTCTTCACTCTGCTGTTATACAAGGCACATGAGCTGAGGGTAGTGAAGAATTTCACCACAGAAATGTATCCCAGCAGACACTAATTTACTTCATTTTGTTTTAAAGTAAAGAACACAGTTATCATCAAGCACGGCACAAAGCTACTGTTCAGCTGGTGCAACCTAAATGCATTGCATGGGCTCTGCTCTGACAGCCCTCCCAGCTGGAAGGGCAGGAAAGGATCCCGAGGAAGGTCCGAGGAGCAACGATTCAGTAATAATATTTAATTATTCTTTATGGAGCCACAATAATGTACTATTTCTTAAATTATTTTGTGCTCCGCTGCTTTCTTGTAAGAGGGTTATGACTGCTGTGTGTGCTGAAAACTTTGAGGGAGTTCTTAGAAACCATATTTTTTTGCTTGATCATTCATAACCAAATACGTAAAGAGCCGTTCACGGTATCGCTGTTGCGCAGCTTGTATTAGATCTCCATAGTTACACTTGGCATAACAAGCACAAAGAAGAAGTGTCTTTGCAGGGCTGATAAGCAGACAGGAAATAAGGGAACATCTGCTATAGCTTTAGATGGTTTTGCCTTTAGCGACTGCTGAAAAACTTCAGGCTCTGCATTCCACGTCCTTCTTGTTTGACCTTTGACTCCAGCAGCTGCTGAACAGAAGATGTAAATTGCTATACCTACAGAATGGGAAGGACATTATTTTCCAAAGGGATATTGGGATACTTAATGGATGTTTCTCTTTCCATGCTCTGATCACAAAGAACACTGGATGGCAAACACTGCAGATGGAGTTATCTCCTCAAGGTCAACCACTTCCTAATTTACAATTTATTTTCCTAATGCTGTGTTTTCCTTTGCAAAACTGCTTTGTTTTGTTTTGCTTTGCTCTGTTTTAAACACCAAAAACAATTGCACCATGTACTGAATAGTAATTACAATCATCAGCGGCATTGTAAGGAAACCATGTGCTTCCCCGAATCAGAAGTGGGGCTCCCAGCCCAGGCAATCTGTCTTCTTGTGGAAGAACAGCATTTCCATAGCACAGGCAGACCAGGAACAGAGCTATACAAAAATAAATATCAAACAACTGACAGCCAGCTATTTCTTTGTTTAAGGAAAGAGCTGCTGAACATTATTTTCTAAAAATGGGCTCAGCCATACAGTGCACATTCTCCGCTTGTGTGTATGGAGGAAATCTCTGCTCCAGATAGTTCAGCAGTTCCACCTACGTCATATCTTTCTTTGCGTGGAAAACTAGAAACAGAACAACTGACAGAGTTACACGTTCTTAGAGCACTGAGGCCTGTGTACTGTAACTGCATCTTCACTTCTTCCTCGGAAATTGTGCGCTTCCCTGGGAAATTACAACAGTTGTGATGAAATCACATTCACCCGTATATGGCAGACGCTTTGGTTCTGACGTGAGGAAATGAGAATGGGTTTCAGAGTGACAACCAGAACGATGAAGACACTACTCCACAGTTCTGTAAGTGTAACCAGGAGTACTTTTCCCAGAAGCTTTATGTTCTGTGCTTTGGATTTCTATGCAGTTTTAATGTTATGTTCTTAAACTGCAGAGGGATGCTGCTTAGCCAGAAAATAAAGGCAATTCTAAGATGACTTCAAACATTCTCAGGAGCCATGCTGACACCCAAAATGAAGAAACATCAAATAACTTTCCTAGTGAGATCATAAAAGCAGAGACACGCTGATCAAAGCACCAAAATGCAAGGTAGTTACTTCATCCCTAACGCAGGATGCTGCCTCATATCTAGGACCAGGAGCTTGCTTGGCAGAGGTATTCAGACGGTCTGCAAATAAAGCATATCAAGTAATATATTTAAATAGTTAAACATGGAAAAAATCACACAGAGTCAATTTAAACCTTTGGGACTGGAGAATGACTGTCTGAGGTTATTACTGCTTAACAGTAATAGCAGTAGTAGCTTGTTTTGGTACAGCTCTGCCATAATCTTATGTGCTCCACACACACAGAACAGCAGATTGCATTTCCTCTGAACACTGTACCCTCAAGTTAGCAGGGGAAAACAAAATGAAAACTACACAGCTAATGGTACTAGTGGCACTTATCTTCGTAACTGTTGGCTTGTTGTATTAAAACAACAAAAAACAAGTAGCTGGACATGGAATTAATCTATATAAAACAGGGATGGCTGTCCTATTTGCCTGATCATAATTCTATAGTTTTGTGGATTTCACAGAGAGCAGATATTTTTTCAACTGTATTCCTATTAGAATAATTAAATATCTGTCTTGCGCTGTGTGCAGACTGCAGCTAACCAGCTTGGAAACATGCCAGACTGTGGAGCAATCTGTAGGAGAACTGAAGAATCAATACATCAATTCCCATTAATTCAGTGTCAGAGGAAACAAATGTGTACCTCTCTGAAGCGTGTGCGTTCCCCATGGAGGCTTACTAAAATAGGCATCTTCTGTCTGCCTGCCTTCCCTGTGCCCTCCAAACATCAGAAAGCAGGGTCACAAGGGGGAAAAGCTGGTCTGGTTCCAAAACCCAATTAAGGCAGTTTTAGTGACCCTGCCTCCTGGTCAAGTTGTGCACAAACCCTTGCCCAAATCCAAGCTGTCCCAAACTACTCCTCCACTGCTCTGGGTTCCTTGTTGCTCCCCAGGGCTGAGAACATCTAGGCCAGCTGTGAAGGACTTCCTTTCAATCTGACAAAGCCATAAGGCATAATTCTGCACAGTGATGAGAATAATCATATTAATGAATTAGCGTAATTGATAGTGCATTTGAAACCAGTTCCATAAAATGTGCTGCGCTCCAGACAAACATTTTGCACAGTTTGCTTTCTGCACAGCTGGCTAGTGAGAAAAACCTCGTCCCAGAAGGTTTGCTCAAGCACATGAAACACATTGTCAGGATCCCAAAGGTGCACGTACTCACAGAGCTGAGAGTGCAACCTATCTGACAGCAGCTCTCCAAAGAACAGAACAGGAAAGAGGCAGTGGGTGGTGAGATCAGTCCCCATGGAAGGAGACTCCTGCTTGGAATACCAACACATCTTTTCAGTCTCTCTCGTTGTGACTATTTGTGCTTTTATCAAATTTTCAGTTTGCTTCTTAAGCTACGGGACCAGATGGCTCCCATGCATAATGCACTGAATCGTGGCAAGGCTTGGGGTTATTTGTTATGTATAGCAGCAAACACACGCACTGGGCCAGGTTACTCTCCTTCACAGTCAGCATATGGTGCAGGCTGCCTATGGATGGCATTGCAGCAGGTAGCTATATATACAGGCTGTCAGAAGATCTGAGTATCTTTTCTTTTTGCGGGTTGTCAAGAGAAAGACTGTCATACCTTCAAAACAAATAGCAAAAAAGAGAGGTGGTAATGCAGCACATGGCACAGGGCAGATGCTCAGCACTTCCCGTGATGCACAATGCCTGATGGCAAGGAATCCTGATGGGCCAAGGACACGAGGCCATTGCTCCCCTCCGATTTCCCCTTGCAGCCTGTGATTAAGCTGCTGCTGACACTTGTCTGGTGCCTGTTTGCAAAGCCAATCGCTGCAGGCAGTATTTCTGTAAAGGAGATTAAACTCATTGTTTGAGAATGTCTTTGTCTCTGGCATTTTTTTGAATGGAAAACAAACCCGATTTTCTCTTCACACCCCTCACGTAGATTTGAAGGAAATTGAAAATGTGGCACCACTCTGAACCTGGAGTGAATGAGAGGGGAATTTGCAAATGTGGCAAGCAATGGTTGGCAGAGAGTATGCCTATGGGGGTTACACAGCCAGTGTGTGATCTGTGTGTGCTTCTTCAGTAACAAGTCTGAGAAAATCAGCTTGTAGTCGTCCCTCACAGATACATTGCAAATATCCATTTCTGAGGGTTGAAAGAGATGAATGATGCTTTCTATACAGCTACAGAGATGACTGCTTCAGGGAAGCTGTGCTGAGGCTCAGTGCAAGCACCAGATCTTGGCGTGACTGAGGGAAGTCCCAGACAGCACCACTTGGTACGCTGCATGTGCTCCAGGTTGCACAACAGAGGAACAGCCACGCAGCTTTACAATGCACTCCACCCCAAGTATTTCTGGGATGAGAAAACTATCCTTTGGCTGCCTTACAGCTTGCTTTTCTTGGTATAAATTTGCCGTGCCCTCCGTGTTGGAAGTGCCAGGACACCTCGTGAGCAGGTGCTGTGCTGCCCTTCGCAGCCAGGCATGAGTGCTGGCAGGCAGCAGGAGCCCATCAGGGACTGGAACGGTGACCAGGAATGTCAAAACTGCAGCCTGTGCGGAGCGGCTCTGATTAAGGACACATTTTGCCATCACCTTTAAGGTCAGCGATGGGCTCACTTTAGCAATCCTATAAATAGCAGCCCAAGGTTGATTTAGGAGAGGCTCGGATGGATCTTGGTTAGCATTCCCAGGAGAGGAAGGCAGATTCTTTTCCTATTTCTTTGCAGCCTATAACCTTGAGCTGGTCTCTGTGGGAAACATCAGCGGCATTTGCCAAAAGAGCGACTGCCGTGAGCCAGACATCCTGCTGTCACACAACCCATACGTGTATGTTTTTTCAACCTGGAAACCCAGACCTAATTCCACTAGAGACTCAAACTGATTTCTCACTGGCAAACACAGGACATAAAGAAATAAATGAACAGACAGACAGATAGGTAAATAAATAAGTAAAAGTTGAGCTAATTACTTGTAAACAGTAGGACGCCTAGTGGATTTATAGGGAATATCTTTGGGATTCTGTGCAACGTTTTGTCATTTTCTTGGCAAAATAAGCTATGAACGTGTTTATGGAGGAATCATAAATATCCGGGCTTCTATTTAATAAATTAATCTATCTAGTTGTTACAGTCTTCAGTTTGCCTGCAGAAGTTATTGCGCCCTATGAAAAATCAATGAGCGTTGTGTGAATGACTTGAAAAAAATAATTATGGGGAACTGGATGGTTCCCAAGGTACGGGAGCAGGAGGAAGGGTATTTTGCCAGATCAAAGCCATCCCAGTTGTTCCATCTGACAGCTCTCTAATGATCTCAATGAGCAAAGTTTTAGAGCCACAGCTTGGCTCCTTGGTTAATTGCAGAGCTTCACAACGTGCGTTGCCATGCTGAGCACAGCCAGCCTGCTCTGCTGGTTGTTTCAGCAGTGAATGGACCAGCCACAGAAGTCAAGCTGCCTCCTTCCTTCTCCAGGGCTGGCTGTTTGAATCTAAATTAGAAAATGATGGGCAACATGATGATGACATTGTGTTTATCTGGTAGCGATGTTCCTGTTAAATATATCATCAGCGAGTAGATTTTGGCCTCAGATAAGAAATAAAATCCTGTGCAGGTCTTGTAAGAGTAAGATTTTGAGAATACCTCAGAAATTATATCTTGGCCAGCAGTTATCCTGGAGCTGCCAGTACTGTCTTGCTAATTTGTCTCTGGAGACCACAGACATAGACTAGGAGATGTGTGCTGAGTCCAAAATGGATGCAGGAAAGTGATGACTTCATTCTGACAGTCATCATAAGAAACACCAAGTCATCGAATCTGTTGCATTCGATTTCTCTTCCCAAAGGCTGCAGGAGATATTTCTTCCCTTCTGCTTTTGGTAATATTGGCCTAGCAAAAATGCCCTCAGAAAATAATTAATTTTTCTAGAGCTGCTCCATTCCCACTCATTTTTCTGTGCCAAGCAGATCTCTGGAGAACAGTAGAACCAGGATGAGCTTTGACTCTGGATATGTCCATGTTTAGCTCAAGATCCTTTGTTATTCCAGCTCCAGAGTTAGGGAAGAAAAAGGCTGTTCTAGAGGAAGTATTTTTGACTGGCTCCATTTCTTCTTATTTGAGCTGTAGAACTAGAAAAAGAATAGAGTATATGATGGAATTATCATCAGAAAAAATTGACTGCATGCATTTTTATTGGTGCCTCATCTGCCACGAGAAATAGAACTCCTGGTACATCATAAACCCTTTGATTTGGTTGAGGGCTTTAAAAAGAGGGTTTTTTGTCTTTTTTTTNAGGGTTTTTTTTTTTTTTTTTTTTTTTTTTGTTATTATTTCTGTTGATCTGTTTTATACTTAAAGCGTCTTTTTCGGACTGACACGTCAAGCTTAGAGTAGTGAGTGCTAAGAGTTTGCTTTTCTCTAATTTAGCAGCTGGATTGGAAAGCTTGAATTATATTTGCATAGTTGCAATGATTTGTGGCTTGTTAGAAAATTGCAAAGTATTGATTGGATTTTCCCCTCAGGAAATATTTCTCCTCTGATAGAACACAGTAGGTTTTGGGGCTCCACTTTCGTCCTTCCTGTATTCTGCCCAGGGAAACTGGTGGCTCCTTCCATCTGGAAAATGGGAATTTGGGTCAACAGCCCTTCATGGACAAGCTTGAGTTAATGCTGCTTCCACCTCCAGATCTTTCACTGCGCTCTACAATGTGATGGGCTTTGCAAACTGCACATGGGGAAGATGGAGACAGAGGAGCTGGGATCACATTATGTCCATTGTTGTTTCCCTCTCCTTTCATGGTAAATCCAACTGTAGAAAGACCTTGACTTTGTGGGAACCCTACAAGCACTGAACACAGTGGTAAAATTTCTCTTTTTTTCACCCAGGATTTTTCTTGGGGTCTGAGGAGCTGGTGATGGGGAGGACAGGGAGGATGAAAGGTGGGTGTGAGGAAGGAATCAGGTGCACAGTGCTTGGAGCTGAGCAGCTCTGAGCTGAGAGCCCAGCACACATTGGTGCTGCCGAGGCAAGAGCTGCGGCCTTCTTGGCAGCTGTTCCATGAATTTCCAGAACAGAACCATAAATTCGCAGTTATGAGTATGACCTCTGCTTCTTTTCTTTGCTAAACTGAACATCCAAGGGCCAGCTGAGAATCATTCCTCGTCTCTGCTCCAGTTGCTTGGAACATGCTGCCTCTGCAAATGGCTGCATCCAAGCACAAACTGAAGAATTATGAGAGAGCATTAATTCAAGGTTTGCAATGAATTTAGTGTTCCCACAAGGATGACACTAATGGCAATTAATGCAGCAGAAATGTCAGTGTTGAATGACTTTTCTCACATTAAAAGCTGCCAGTCGCAAAGCATACAGTCCTCTGTTATTTCAGGCCTGACCTCTGCCTTTTGGCCATGTTCTAGTGGTGTGGGAGGTGTCCCAGCCCATCCCATAACTGCAGCACCATGCTCTGGGAGGGGGCACAAGGAGGGAGCAGAGCACCCAGAACTGTTTTCACTGACAGTGACATTTCCTGAGGGTTTGTAGAGGCTCATCCTCAGCTTGCCTAAACAGGAATAAAATTAACCCAGGACTGAGCAGAATATAAGACTTCAATCCTCATACGCTGCTGTCTGCTGACTCCAGTTTAGATCCGCAGCTCTTTCTGCTGTTTCAGTTTTGCCTCTTAGCACCGTGAAGAATGCATTTAATCAAAACAATCACATGCATTTAAACTGGCTGAGCTGGAAACAACCCCTGCTGCTGCTCATATACATGGCGAGCTGTGGGAATTTTAGTGTTACATGATGGGAAAAAATGCCTTTGCTTCTTAATGTCTCCTTGAAGTCCAACAAGCAATAACAGCACAGCCATGTAAGGATGGTGATTTTTGGCTCAGCCAGAAGAGATGTTCTCCTCACTTTTTGCCCCACTGTCTTACACAGGGTGAGCTGGATCCAGCAGAGGAGCATCTGCAACTTGGTGCAAGAGGAGGTAATGCTTACATGTATGTAAAACATAAGTAAAGGTTGTTCCCAAGCTGCTAGCTGACAAACAAAACCCAAAACACGGAAACGAGATCAGCTCTTACAGAAGGATAACTAAAAATACTTAACCCATGTTATTTTTAATTTTTTGAAACTAGTAGCATTTCTGGGGTGTGAAACTAGGCCTGAGGAACATCGTGTCAAAATTAACATTTTTTTAATGATGATGTTCAAAGGAGAACTGCAAATAGGATGTGAGATGGAAGCCTTAACAACGCAGCTATAAATACACCCCAGCCCCCACATGTAGAGTATTCATTATTCATTTCAATGCACTACTCAGCGTGGTGGATCGGATTCTGAAAGGGGCAGGAGAGAGTGCAGCACTTACAGACTCCACATTTTGGGTGTTCTGGGTTCACCTGCAGACAAATGGGGTCAGGACAGAGGTGTGGGGTGAGCCTGGGTCCTGATGCTCCGGCCTATGTTGTCCAGTGTGCTGGTGTGGCTTTAGTTCCACCCCATGTCCCTTTGCTATTAGCATTTTGTTTACTTCTCCTGGAAGCTCTGAAGCAGTGGGAAGCATCTGTAAGCAGAAAGGAGCAGGTCATGGCTCATTTTCCTCCCAGCAATCAGTCACTGATGCTGCGGGTGCCCGGGGGTTTCTCTCCTTGCACAGAAATCATGGCTGCTGAGTGCAGAGATGGCCAACATACTGAGGGCAGAGCGAGTCTTAAAGGCCTCGGTTTAAACATCTGAGCACCAGGGCTATTTTTATGCTTTTCAAGTTGGGTCTCCAGCCCATGCACAGAGGGAATGCAGAGGGCCTGGTGCCTGAGCACAGCAGCAGGGCTGTGGTGGGTGAGCCCTGCGGTGCCCTGCTGCTGTCCTGGCACAAACCCTGAAGGCACAAACCCTCCTGGGGCTGTGCTCACCTGCGTCACAGCTTTAAGTTCCCCTTCAGCAGGTCTCATTTCCCTCCAGATGACCTCAACAAAATGCAAGTATGTACACACACAAGTTTTTAGCTGCTTCTGTTTCCATACCCCTCACTGTGAGGGTAGCTTTGCTTTTTCCATACTCTCCTTGGACTCTACTGCAGACAAACGCTTCAGTCTTTTCCCTTCCCCTCAGCATCTGGTCACTGTTTCAGTTCTGCACCTCTCCACACTCTCAGAGGCCATTTTGTGCCTCATAAACTCAAATATTTCGCTGCTATCTCCTGCAAGAGCAGTGCCACCATTACAGAATCACACAGAACCTTAGGCTTGAACTCTGCTCATGTCCTGGGCTGTGGGCAGATCGGTGGGACCTGGTGGGGTCACGTAGTGAAAAAAAAATAAATAAAAAAAAAAGCTACGTTACTCGATTGCCATTCCTAAAGCTTTTCCTGTTAGAGTAACATATGGATTACTTCCCCCGGAGGAAGCAAATCCATTTTGCACTATGATGGTGCACATACCTCGCATGGAAAAAGATGGAGCCAAGAGAATACAAGAAGTGTTACACTGTGTGTGCGAAGGAGCCTCAGAGAGAACGGGAAAAAGGAATATTTTGGGCCAATAGTTAGAATGCATAGGAAAAAAAATATGGAAAAGTTTAGGTTCCACCGAGATTTGAACTCGGATCGCTGGATTCAGAGTCCAGAGTGCTAACCATTACACCATGGAACCGCGGTGACAGCAACCTTCCCCGCCTGCCTCTAGTCCTTACATCGGAGCACTTCGCGCTCCCACCGCAACTCGTCCCGGGGCTGTGGGTGCTCGGTGGGACCAGCGGTGCCCGGGAGGACTCGGCCGTACCGGGCAGAGCTCACACGCCATCCCACCGGCGGCACCGTCCCCTTTAAGACCCTGCGGGGCGGGGCGGCCGGCCCGGAAGCAGCTCCGCGGCGCTGCCCCGGAAGGACCCGGCCGTGGGCGGGCAGAGTGCGGAAGCGCTGAGGCGGTGCAGGGCGGGGTCCGGCTCCCGCTCCCGTCCCTGTCCTCGGCGTCCGCCGCACCTCGCACCATGGGCAACCGCGACGACGAGTACGACTATCTCTTCAAAGGTAACGCCCGCGGCTCTGTGCTCCACGTGCGGTGGGGGTCACCTTCGCGGGGCCGGCGCTGAGGGCCTCCTGACGGCGGGCGGAGGGCCCCGGGCGGGCGGAGGGGCTGCGGCCTTCCCCGGGCTCCGGGCGGGCGTCGCCGCGCAGCACCCGCTGAGAGCCGGAGCCGGAGCCGGGCTGTCCGGCTGTCTGACGTCGGGGGATGATGCAGCTAATTTAGTAGAGCGGTGCGCGTTCCGAGCCGTTGCCGAGGGCCGGTGCCGGCCGTGCCGCACTCCGCCTCGTTCCCAGCGCTGGAGCTGCGGGGCTGCTGTTCTCGGTTTTGCTTTTGCGGGGAGGGTTAGAAATCGGGTGTTTGAAGGGCCGTGGAAATAGTCGCTTGTTGTAACGTTATATCGGTGGAGTGTCGGGTTTAGGATGTGGCTCGCTGCGTTGCGGTGAGGGGCAGCGTGCTGGGCGCGGTGAAACTTCAGCTCTTGGAGGAAAACAATGTTCTGTTCTGTGTCCTTAAGCTCCTGTAATAACTGCAAGGTTATTACAACATTTTCTGTTTGTTTTGTCCAGATCCCATGTAGAAAACCTTGACCTGTAAGTCGCTCACTTGTACAGTCTAAGACAAAGCCAGGAGGCATTAAGAAGTGCCTGTTTTCCTGGCTGGCAGCAGAGGCCTTGCTGACCACCAGCATCATCACATCAGCCATTTGTTTTGGAGTCTGAGGTGTACTGGTTAGCAAAAGCGTTTTCTTACATACACTGATGGGATTGCATAAATAAGTTTATAATTAGTGCTTCAACAGCGATGGGAGTATCACGGCACAGAGCTTCTTGGGAGAGGTGCTGCTTTTCCTTAAGTCTGCTTCCTGATAAAAATGCAAAGTAATACAGTTGGGATTCATTTGTGTAGAAAAAAAAAAGCTAAGTTAATCGATTGCCATTCCTAAGGCTTTTCCTGTTAGAGTAACATATGAAAGCTGGTGCAGGAGGATGCTAGGAAAGGGGTCTTGTGGAGATGAGTGATTCAGGTCTTCTGAAGTTAAAGCAGATCACAGGAACTCTGTGCGGAGTCACACAGCTGGGATTAATGTGGCAGCTGAAACAACACATCCAGAAACGAGTAACAAAAATTGTGGAAGCAGTTATGAGGACGTGGAGGAGGTGGTGTTACGAAGCAGTCACTGCTCTGGAATGATCTTGGAATTACTGAGTAGTTTCTCTGAAATTGCTGTCTTGTTAGCAGGCACTGCCCCAAAAAGCAAATAGTTAAAGTCCTTGGAAGAGGAAATGAGAGCCTGGGGATCGTTCTGCTGGTTTGTGACCCTGAGAGATGAGCCCCCTGGGGACTGCAGGAACACGTGGGTGGCACAGGTGTGCCAGTTTGGAAAGGAATATTGCAGAACCTAAAAGATGCAGAAGGACACCAAAATAATCAGTAGAGTGCCCCATATCGAAGTGATGCTTAACTGTATCAGAATTAAGAACGATGAGCAATGTTGGCAAATAGGGAAAGAATCTGTTGTTTGTCATAATGTTTTTTGAATATTTTTAATGCTTCTTGTATTGAGCAGGAACCTAAAACAAAAGGACAAACTCTCTCTGTCTGTATGTGAACTTTGGAGTGGCTTGTTGCTGGAGACAAAAAGAAAGGGTTTGAAAGGCAGCAAAAACTCACAAAGGAAGAATGTGTGTTGGGCATCTTGGTGTGCTGGTTACAGTGTTGTGTCTGGGGGCACTGCTGCTTGGAGGTGGGAGGGCTTGCTACACAGAAGTTGCTCTGTTTGTTCTGTTACTCTGCTCTTCTCAGACATCTCTTCTTGCTGTCAGACTGGTCTATCAGGATGCTCAGTCCAAGCAGACAGTTCTTCAGGGTTTGTGGAGTTGAAGGGATACTGTCAGTTGCTGGGACTAACTTCAGGTTTTGATGTACTGTAAAAGAATCTGTGTGTATTCTCTAGTCTAGCTGTCTCTTACTGCTCTTGAATTAAACTGCTGCTTGTGTGTTTACGTGAGGGCTCTGATCTTGTCCTGTCTGCCACTGACAGCAGCTCCATGGCAAAATCTGGCTGCTGGTGGGAGTAATAGTGGCCGAGCTGTGCTGCTGCAGTCAGAACCTGTCATGCTGCCCCTTGCCTGGCTCCACTGCAACAGCATTTAGGCGTATGCTCAAAGCTAATAAGCCTGGCTTAAAACAGGTCAACTTCTGGTAACTTCTTCACGTCCAGGTATGTGTATCTGTGTGTTCTGTCCTACACCAACTGGTTTCATTGAGAGGGCAGTGCCTGTGTTTCCCAGCACCGTACTTCAGGAAACCAAGCTCTATGAAGCCCACTTTGCAGAATTCTTGCTCCAGTTTTAATGGGAAGAAAAAAAATAAGTGTTAACATGAGGCTTAAATTGAGTAATATCCTTACTGAAGTGCAGCAGCTTTCAACTCTTTGATTAATGTATTTACAGTCAATGCGTAGATACCAAAACACCCTCACTTCTGGAATACGTCTTCTGTTTTTCACAGACAAAGCTCAGGAGGATTAGGTTTGTACCCTGACCATCTGGAACTTTGGATTTGAGGTCAGCCTTCTTGCTTCCGATTGCAGACCTGGCCTGCAGTGATATTCAGCTGATTGGTGGAAAAACTCCTGCTTCAGCTTTCTGCTTCCTAGTTTGCGTCATGTTTATTACTCCAGCTTTTTCCTTTGCTGAAGGAAACTGAATCTGAACAGAGCTGTTGTTTTGGATTTCAGACAATGCATTTTTTTCCTGCTTGTTTTCATTATATAAGTCTGCAGGGAAAAGCAGTTGCATAGCAGATACTGATTTTTACAGTGGTAATGAACCAGTACCTTTCACTCTTGGATGTGGAGTCACTTCTGGGCTGTAACAAAGCTTCATGCTTATGCATTATACTGCACTTGTGTTTTGGGCACTGAGTAGTACGTGTGGGTAATAGATGGCCCATGCCCTAAGGTGCCTTTGAAGGATGACTCTTCTCTTTGAGACAGGAAATAGATGAATAAAGCAGGAGGCACAGGTGAGGGGGCACTGATATAAGGTACGATCACACTGGGTTTGTGACCAGCTGCCTGGATGATGTCCAGTCAGGTCATCTAACTGACTTTTCCCTTAAACCCCAATTTAAGTGGACTGGAAAAGGTGTTCAGCAGTGTCTTGTGGGTGTCGTGAATATGTGTTCAGGCTCTTTGTTTATCTGCCTCTTAATAGCAGAGCTTGATGCATACAGAAGTGTTTTCAGACGCTATAATCCCTGCCATGTTTTAAGTTGTGTAATATGCCACTTGTGTAATAATCTTACTGCCACCAGAAGAAACTAGCACTGCTGGACTTTCTATTTTCAACCTGATTAAGTTGTCAATACTGTATTTTATGAGCTACTTGAAATTCTTAGAAAATACTTTAATTAAATTAGAGATTTAATAGAAATCAAAATTGAGTGAGAGCTGGAGTGCTGGTGAAAGATTAATACATCTCTAAATGACTTTTCAAGCAAGGAAATTGAATTCTTATTTTGGTCTTCTACAGAAATAAAACTGGAATTACAGAAAGAAATTCATACAGTTGCATGGACTTCCTCATTCTTTTTGTCCACTGCATACTTTGTCTTAAACTGTTGCAGTGCTAAGTGCTGTAGCCAGTAAATACTTTGTTGTAAACAGCTCCTGGCTGCACATAGTGAGCTGCCACACCACCAAAGCGGCACAGGGATCTGCCTGGCTGTCAGTGGAGGCAGGGGATCCCTTCTGTTGCCTTTTGGGTTGTTCTCAGGCTGTGACAGTAGTGGTGCAGAGAAGGTTATGAGGTTATGATGGAGGTTTTCAAGGCTGAACTTGTTTAAATGTTTCCCATAAACTTCAGTCTTCTCGGTACTGAAGGGGTTAAGGATTTGCTAGCTGATGAGTGGTACAGAAGATCTTCCATCACTGCTCTCTGACTTTTTGTGATGATGAGGATGGCAGCACTCTGAATGAAGTGGGATTTGGAATACAAGGGGTGGGGACTTGTGGGAATTTGATGAAGTGAAAGCTGATGGGCAGAAAGTTTGGGCAGCTCGGTCTGATTGCAGGCAGGTTGAGCCACCAAAGTGCTGTGATCAGGAACAGAGCATTTCTAGTAGAGATGGCAAGATGAAAATGCCTGTGTACGTCACCAGTGAGGTCTCACCTAGAATGATGTGTGTAGTTCTCACTGCTTGGAAGAGAAATGAGAAACTTGGAGGGAAGATGTCGGGGAAATGCACCATCTGTTCCTAAGGTAATATTTGAGAAGATGGCTTATTAAGGTGGTAGAATGAGGCTGAGAAGATGTGGTTGCTTTCTGTAAATATGTAAAACAGCGTAAACACCACTGGGAGAAGAAACTAAGAAGGTAATGGGCAGTGCTGGCACATGAGCACCATTACCAGCTGACCGCTAATTTCTTCTGAAAATTAGAAGGCAGTTTCTAACCATTAAGAGTGAGTTTCTGGAAGGGAAGCCCAGTAAAAGCATGTGTACAGGAACAATTGTACCATCATTTCCCTCACAAACTGCCTGTTATAGAGTTGGACTCAGGCATTCAGGGTCATTCCTGCTGCATTTCTCTGCTAAGAATGTAATATATGGGAACGCTGTGTCGTATGAAATATCAAACTGAGGTGGTTTAATAAGGAAAGCAGAGTGAAAATTAATTAAATAATTTGTGTGACTGTTAAAGCTGTTTCAGTTCATCGTTGCATTCAAAGAATAATTCCAACTGGTGAAAATGCAGAAAGTGTAAGGAACCTGAGGTCCCTGCTGACACTGCAAGCTGTTTCTGTGGCCGTGCTCAACACAAGCTGCAGTGGCCCAATTAAGCAGAGGAAATAGCTGGCTTCAGGGAGGAAAGTAAAATATTTCCCCTTTTAATTGAGTCTCTTTAATCTGGCACTGGAGAGCACTCAGACAAGGTGAGGAAAAAACCTGGCACAGGGAACTGCCCGAACTGTCCTTGGAAATATGCACTGAACAACAGAAATGTTTGTGAAGGTGGTAGGCAACAGGCGTGGGATAATGACCTCTGGGGAAAGCAAGGCGATGTTTGTGGACTGCTTTCCTCACCTGGAGAAGTTTTCAGCCCGGTGAATACAAGCATGATGTCATCTAAAGCCATGGCCTAAACCTGCTGAAAGAGTATTGAAGATCTTATTTGCCAGTGGAAGAGGAAACCAGTGGCAATTTGCCTGGTGGTGATGATGTAATTAGGTGCCCTGACCTCTGCACTAACTTTATTACCCTTTGGCATCCTCTGTGCCAGAAAAGCTGCTCAGCTGTGTCAGGGCAGCTGACACCGAACCCTGCTGACCTGTCATGTGGGAAAACAGATCCTGTTTGCATTCAGTATATGTGCATGGCACCTGCTTGCACTGTGGGTTCTCCGAAGTGTTAAAGCTGTCTTTGCTTTCTGCAGCTTGGCAGAGGCTGCTCGCTGACTCAGCTGCCGGAGGGGGCTGCAACGTGTTCAAGTGTTGTCTGTAAGACTGTGTGAGGGTAGAGATCGCTGCAGTTTTCGTTCTATGGAGAGAATTTAGTAGATGCTTCTCGGCTCTTACAATCAGGGAAAACCTCATTTGTCAGAACTGCTCGTTATGTAAATAGGGAGCAGTGTCCAGAATTCTGCTGTGTGATGTGACAAAAGATGCGAGGTTTTGTGCTGCTAGACTGTCTCGCTCATGAGCTCAGTGGATTCATTCCTCTGTTGTACTGCACAGCATATTTAATGCTGTGTTGCAACATCTTACAGCTGAAGTGTTTATTACTATGCAAGCACTTGCTTTTTATTTTTTTTCCCAAAACAAGTAGAGCCACACTGTTTTCTTTGTCACCCGTGACTCTTCTGCTTGCACTGGCTTTGATGCGCAGCCTTTCTTCTCAAGGATCTTATTCATCCTCCTCCTTTTCCTTTTGTATTCTGTACTTATGATCAGGGCAGAGGAGCATCCCAAGGGGCAGCTGTGTGCTGTGACTCAGGTGGGTTTGTGTTTCACCCAGCAGCTGAACTTCCTGCACCTTGGCAGCCCATTCCCTTGGCACTGGTGCGACAGTGAAGCTGTCTGGGAAGGGCAGCTGATGGTGCCTGTAGTCCTGAGCCACAGCAGTACCCCAAAGCAGCATAGTGGAGCGGTGTGTGACTGCTGAGGTGTGTGCTGTGCCCAGGCTGCCTTTCAAGCTGTCCGTCAGGGTGACAGTGGTCTTGTGTGATTTGGTCCCTTTCTGTATGTTCTGATTTTTTTTCTGTTAGTGGGGAACCTCCTTTCTGCAAAGATACGAGGGGTGCGTAGTGAAGGCAGCCTGCTGCCTGCCCTGTGTGCTGGAATTCTGCTTCAGCAAAACACTGGTGTGAGGTTTTCCTTTTGTTCTAGTTCTAGCGTTGTCACAAGGATGTGAAATCCAAACTGTCTCTGACTTTTGCACTTTACCATGTATGTTTTTCCTGGAGGAGGAATGTGATTCATTGCAAAGCAAAGGAGACTGAAATGTCACTGTTAAAAACAAAGTCTAAAGTCTGTTTGAAATGCTGATGAATGTGGCAGCTCTGGTCCTCTAGAAATCACAAGACTTGGACAAAAGACCCCTGACAAGAGGAGTGGTTTTGCTATTCTTTTCCTTTGTGTTTTATTCTGGAAAATGAATGTATTCATCGCAGATGATTGTCAATAGATGATCTACATCTGGGATCTGATTCCACTGTCATTTCTGTCTTGTAGTTGTCCTTATTGGAGACTCCGGAGTAGGCAAGAGTAACCTCCTGTCTCGATTCACTCGCAATGAGTTTAACTTGGAAAGCAAAAGCACCATTGGAGTAGAATTTGCAACAAGGAGCATTCAAGTTGATGGGAAGACAATAAAGGCTCAGATATGGGACACAGCAGGGCAGGAGCGATACCGAGCTATAACATCAGCGTAAGTGGCAACCTGTATGGCTGGAGGGAAGCTTTTACTGAGGAGGGTAAACTTGGGGCCCTTCTGAATCCTCAAACTGCAAATGGGGTGGTTTTATTTTCTCTTATGATATCCACGTATAATATGGGGGAAGGAAGCACGAATATTATTCTGTCCTGAAGCTTGGCATAGTGTGAACGGATTTACTTCTCAGTGCTGTCATGATGTGTAACTGGAGGTGTTTCTGAGCTGTGAGAGACTCATTTAAATGCAAGCCATTGATGAAATAATAGCTGTAATGATGGAGGTTTTATCAGTGGTAACCTACTACCAGAACGCCTGCTGGATCAGTAGGGAAGCACTGCTCAGTTTGTGTGTTGGGTTAATAGAAAAACCAGCAAGCAAAAGCTAGATCTGAGTAATGGAGGTAACTGCGGGCTGGGAAAGCACCTCTTTCAGTATGTAACTGTGCCTCTCCCTGGTTTGAGAGGAGACTGATAGGGGCATTTTATATAGAGAACAGATCTGGTTGATTTTTTTTTTTTTATGATCCAGTGAGTCATTGTAAAGTCTTCCTGCTGTTCTGGGCTGTGCCCGTACTGCACCCACAGCGGTGGGTGGGGAACCTTTCAGGTGTGGGTCAGAGGCAGAGGGTGACAGCAACTCCCAACAGACTACAGTGCTTTATTTTTTGAAGTGCAGGATGACCCACCAGCCCCTGAGCTGCCCTGGCCGCTCCTGCGGTCACATGGATTAACCCTGGTCTGGATGCTGTATTTCAACTGCTTCCAGTCCCATGTATCATGCTTTGGATTATTATTCTCAATGTAACTGTCTTTGCAGTAATGGGAAATAGCTATTACTCAGTAGCTTGTTGCTTCCAGTCATGTTTCTTGCTGGTTCTCTAACACCTCTCTTCACCCACAGGTACTATCGAGGTGCTGTAGGCGCGTTACTGGTGTATGACATCGCTAAGCACCTTACTTACGAGAACGTAGAGAGGTGGTTGAAGGAGCTGAGAGACCATGCAGACAGCAATATTGTAATCATGCTTGTGGGAAACAAGAGTGACTTGCGCCACCTGAGAGCAGTCCCTACAGATGAGGCCAGAGCATTTGCAGGTTGGTGAACTCTAAATAATTTCCTAATGTGAACTGTCTGGACTCTGCCTACCTGATGTGAAATACATGAATGTACAGGTAGGAGGGAGAAGCCTCAGTGCCACGTAGCACTGTATGCCTTTTTTTCATGCAGTTAAAAATGACGCTGTGTAGGACCTGCATGCTGATATACTCTCAAGAATCAGCCAGAGGCACTTGAAGACAATTTTAAACCAGACTTAGTGCCGTGCTGTTGCAGAAGCTGTGCTGGTGGGTTTAGGTTTGAGTTTCTTACATGGGTGACAGCTTTGCATCTGTGTAGTACCTTATCCGTACCAGCTGATCTGGAGCCCTGAACAGATGCTGGTATGTGAACAGGTGTATGTTAAGCCACCTTTCTGGCTCTTACTATGGAATTAAGATATGTGAAAAATAATTTTAGAAGTTATTCTAGTTTATGGATATCTTGCCTTGTTTTAGAACAAATTTATTTAATTCTGGAGGGAAGTTGGGTTTGGTTCTTTAAGGCTTGCAGTAGCTGCTTGTGCAGGGTTTCTGACCAGTGAGGATCTCTGCCTGGAGGTAAAGGACTACAGTTCCCTGATAAGGCTTGTCCTGTTAGGTAAGCTGCCATGACATACTGGGAGGTGGAAATACTTGATAAGGTTAAAAGAACATTCAGGAATATTGCTAGCACATTTCTTGAAAGTGGAACAAATTCTCACTTTCAGTGATGCTCGATGTGCCTCCAGGTAACACAGCACTGGCCCGTTCCCTGTGCTTGGTGATGACTGGAAATTGTGGTTGCTATTAGCTGGCTTTGCTTTCAGGTCATGGAAGGGGAAAACCCTACAACTTTTAATGCTTTTTCTTTGTACTAATGCATCTTTCTCATCAGCAACACCACGTACGTTGTCTAGTACGTGGTTCTTCTGGATGGGAGATAAATGTTACACACCTCTAATTATAGTATTTCCATCCATGCAGAGAAGAATGGTTTGTCATTTATCGAGACATCTGCTTTAGACTCTACAAATGTGGAAGCAGCTTTCCAGACTATTCTGACAGGTGAGTCATCTAGCACTTTGTGTTTGGAGGAGGAAGGGCAGAACGCTGCTCTGATATGCAGCAAAATGGCATTTATTTGCCTATAAAGTGTGTAAAATTTAGCAATTGAATCATTCTTCACAGCTGTAATATTCAGACACTGCTTTTGAAGTGTCACAGTTGATAGGCCAGCATAGGACTCAGGAATGAGTCTTACTCATTTTGCTCTGCCCCAGGCTTCCAGTCAGCCTGGTTTATGTGCTTCACTTTCCCATTTGTGGAACAGGGAGTGCCTGTGTGAGTGAATTCTCATGCCCACCTTTGAGACAAATAGCTATTGTTTACCAGAGGAGAAGGCAGTCTAGCTTGTTTCCATCGTGAATGGTGAGCATAAGAGTTGCCAGGAGAAAAGTGCTGAAAGAATCAAGCAGTACTGCTAGTCTGAGACACAGTGACATTCCTGGCTGGGCTTCTGGCCTTTGTGGCACGTGATAGCAGTGACTGCTGCAGTTTTTGTGCTCTGTGGATGAAGTACTTTCTTTTTGTTTACACCTATCAGACAAAGGGTTTAACTTCTCACTTCTGTGACATTTGCAACTAGTTAGATTTTTTTTTTTTTTCTTTTTGGCAAGTAATTGATACTTTCCTTTGAAAGCTCATCACAAAGGAAATGTTAGCCATACTGGAACGTGCAGTGGAGGAAGTAGCTAGGAAATTATTACTATAATAAATATAAATTCTGGAGTATTTTCTTGAGTTGCTTGAAATGTGTTATGATTATCCTTGCAGTGGGGGGCAGGGAGAGACGGATCTAGCTGTTCTCTACCTCCTCTTGGACCACTCTGTACCATAGCAGTGGTGGCTGAAAAAGTGGGAAGTTTGTTGCATGCCCTGGGCTGCTGCCTTATTTCTGCAGAGCTGTGTGAAACTGAGATACAATGTACTGCTGTTGCCATGGGGAAGCAGTTTACCTGTTGGGCGTGCATTAGGCTTTCTTTCTCTCTCTCCTTGCATGCTTCCAACAGCACTTTTTATTCCAGAAGTTATTTTGGATTATAATTAGTCGTGGTTTGGTTTTTCTGGTTTTATTTCTCTCTGAAGGACAGCGGTCTGTAATGGGAGATCAAGTGATTAAGATTAACCCAACAGATTGTTGGGTCTGTTACTTTCTCACAAACGTCAGGGCTCCCTGTGTGTTGCTGTGACAATGTTTTGGTTAAAGAACTCTTGGGCATGCAGACAGAATCCTTGCTGAGGAAGGGCTGGTTCAGCTGTGCTGGAAGAAACACTTCTGCTGATTAGTGGGCATGTGGCTCACTCCAGACATCAGCTCCTGTTTCAGGGAGATAAAGATGAAGTAAATAATGCATTAGCAGCAGGTTGTCTCCATCTCTGCTGTAACTGGCATGCAAAGGATGAATGTTCTGCCAATAAACTTCTTGATAACACTTCACAGCTGGCTATTTGTGTTAATGATTTGCTTTGAAGGAAAGAGGCAAGCAGTCATCTGAGGAATGTGGTTTTCAGAGTGACCCTGCAGAATCGTGGATGATCTGTATGTATGTGGCTTGGTTGCATCCAAGCGTAATGCTGGAGGGAAGAGTACTTGCTGTCATTTGAAGTTGGTAAAGGCAGCAGGCTTTACCACATGCTGCATGTGGAGGAGGCTGATGGAAGGGGCAGGGCATGCTGCTGCACCAGCTCTGCTAGTATTTTCAGTGCTGGGAAGAGAACTGCAAAGACATCCCAGGCTGCTCTCAGTGCCTCTGAGCTGCTTAGATCTTTCCTGGACAGGGATGTTTTGCTCCAGATCTCAGTCAGGACTCCTTTCTTTCTCAACTCTGCTGAAGGTGATCTGGTTGGGGCAGTGATGGAAACTCCTAAGAGTACTTTCAGGTGGCGTCATACCAGGTTGATGTTAAGCTCTATCACACCTGGATTCTCAGATGAAGCCACCTTAAATAGATGGCTTTGGATGTAGGAGAAATGGGTCCATTATAGTTAGCACAGTCTAAGTGAGTGTGAGGTCTGCTGTTGTTACAGGTGGTAGCAAAGGAAGAAAGTTTTCCTTTTGTCTTGTTGTATTATAGATTTGCTGGAGAAGGGCAGTGCGGGGAGGAATTAAATCTTAAATCTAGTAGACTTCCACTCCTATTGTCTCTACCAGATGAGTTTTGGGTACCTTTTCCTTTTGTGGCTTAGGGTAACGGTCCCTTTTCAAGCGTCTCTGTTGTAAGATGTCTAGACCTTAAGGGCTAATTCTTGTGTACGCAAAGCTGCTTTGTATTATTTGGCAAATATGAGAGACTGTGTTTTAATGCTATCCCCTGTGAGCATTCACAGCAGGATAAAGCATCCTTAAAGTAAACTGGAGCCAGCTTCTGCTCCCTGCCTCATTCAGCGCCGTCGCTGTTCCTGTACCGTGTTCTTCTGCAGTTTCATCTCTAAGGAATCCCATCTCCAAGGAAACTACATCACAGAGTACTGACATTAAGAACATTTCATAAGAACATAAGAAGAGGGATTTCCTCTTTATGTTAGTTCTGTACACCTGAAAGTGAATGAAACACTTGTCCTGGTTGAGGAGACAAGGACTGGGCAAACAGACAGCAGTTGTTTTTTTTTGTTTTCCAGCTTTTAGAGCACAAGGGCTGTCGCACGTAGTTACCAATTATGCAGTGAAGCATTCTGCCCAGTGTGGTCTTAATAAGGTCTCATTCAGTTACTGAGCAGAGCATCAAGTGTAGCATCTTCATTAGCTGAGCATTCCTCACTACAGACCAGTTTCAGTGTAGGCTTTGCCTCTGGGCATTTTGCTGCAGGAAGAGCAGGTTTAAGCTGTTCCCACCTCCTCTGTCACACCAACACAACTATGTGTGGTGAAGGAGTGCAACTGTGATGTAGGGCGAAGCAGTTTTTAACCATTTAAGGTTTGATCTAGAGCAGAATCTTGTCTGCACAAAGGTTTGCACAGCAGAGGAGGGACAAGTGGCAGTGAGCTGCTGCAAGTTGACTTGAGCAGCACTGCTGCTAGATGTTCTAGCAGGGCAGAGAGTGAGGATCAGTAGGAAATGCACTCGCCACAGCCAGAAGAGAAAGACCCTCCATCAGCAAAAAAAAATTCAGCATTGTTACTATTAAGACTTTGGTAAACCACCCTGGAGATCTTAGTGCTTAAGATGAGGCTGTTATGCAGAGGACATTGCTTATAGGGATAGGAGTGGAAGAAGTGTGTGACAGCTCGTGTTAAGGAGTCTGGTCAGGAAATTCCATGGGAAACTGAGATTTGCTGCTTCTGAGTGTATGAGCAGATACAGAGCAGAGAACTTGTCCTGAAGAATGCAGATCTTTTTCAGCTGTGCTTCCTCCACCACTGCACTGAGCATTGCTGACTGACCTCCCATGGGGCAAAGCTGATCTTTAGTTCCAGATCCCCATGTGGGCTTGCAGGTGGCTTTAAAGATCTGTTGTTGTACACTTTCCTCAGACTTGCAAAGTTGTTCATAGAAAGAACAGTGAACTTCACAAATGGTGAAACTGGAAAGTCCTGCTTTGTGCCTGCAGTTTGGTTGCATCAGTGACCTGATGGTAACTGAGTGCATACACAACATCCATCTTTCTGAGCAGTCTGTCCCTGTCTGAGTCTGAGCCCTCACTTCAGAGCCCCAACAAGCAGATACTTTCACAGTGCAGCAGTTTCTTCTACAGACAATAGATACAGCACAATATCTGTGAGTAATGACCACTTGGTCAGCAGTTACATGGATGTGTGCAGCCCTGCTCTTACTCTTCCTGGGGAGCACTCAGCCTGTGTTTGTGTTGGCAGCTTAAATCAATGTGAGCTTGTTGCATCAAGGGCAAGGTTTGCAGGCCTTGTTTATCAGGAACCCTTTTTAGCTCCTCGATGCCGTCAGTTTTCGTTGTCATGAAAGCGGGCACATAGCTGTGTGACCAACCCTTGGCAGCAAGCAGGGCTTCTCTACACGAGGTTACTCGGTTTCCAGTACTGAAATGATGTCAGGATGTGCACTGAGCAGCAGCTCATTAAAATTCTGGACAAAGGCTACTCAGTAATGACAGATTTCTGGTGGGAAAGCTGTGCCTTGGTCTGGGGTCAGTCGAGGTGCTTGGACCATCATTATCCAGAGACTTTAGACCTACAAAAGAATTTGAACCTCTGTTGTGTTTCACCCAAGTTATCTGTGAGCAGTGTTCTGCTCTGCAGATGCCCTCTTCTTGTGTGACCTGAGCTTATCTGAAGTGCCCCAGCAGGCCGTGCTGCACATGCGAATGCTGTGTGCCTGCTGCCAGCACGCTGTTCTGCTGTGTGAAGCACATGTGATGCTGTCATTGCAGGGCAGGCTTTTTGCTGAAGCTGGAATGCTTTTAATTGTTTTGTTAATGCTGTTTAGCAGGTATTTTTTTTTTTTTTAACTTCAGTGGTTTAAAGCTTGAAATTGCAAGTGAGTTCCCAATGTTCTATTTTTGGTGTCCTTTATTTCCTTCCTGGTTGAGGTGCTACACGTCACGCTTCTCTGAGCAGCGGAAGGGAGTGGCTTTGTACCTGCCCTCAGTTGCTGAACAGCATGTACTGTTGGCCACAGACAGATCCCAGGAATCTGGCAAAGCTTTCGGTGCAGGCGTGCACCTGGTGGTGATAGGAAGGGCAGAGGAGTTTAACCTGTGCTCTGATTTCTGCTGCCATTTCTCTGGCTGTAGTTCATCTTCTCTGCAGTCCTGAAGCTGATCTGCACTGACACTGTTCTCAGAGCCTCGAGAACACTTGGAAGAAATTGATGGCATCGTGGTGGATTTGGCACATTTACTAAGAATCAGGAGCTATTTTTTGAATTGCTTTTGGTGAAGCAGTTGTGAATGAAATTAATTTGTTTTGCAGAGATGGTTTATATTTTGATTTATAAATACAGAAAGCATTGCATTTGAACTTCTTGCAAAAGCTGCTGTGCATATAATTCCAGAAGTTCTGGAAATCTTTACTTTGTACCATTCTTGGCTTCCCCAGATGTTTGCTTGCTGGTGTTGTTTTGCATGCACATAACCATGGGCTCTTTCTCATCTTCCAGAGATCTATCGTATTGTTTCCCAGAAGCAAATGTCTGACAGGCGTGAGAATGATATGTCTCCAAGCAACAACGTGGTTCCCATTCATGTCCCTCCGACCACTGAAAACAAACCAAAGATGCAGTGCTGTCAGAATATATAAGAATTGTTCATTCTTTCCTAAAAGGCTGTGTATATTCCCCAGGTCCAAGATTTAAATATATTTGTAATTCTTGTGGTTACTTTCTTGTGTTCAGTTACTGTTTATTCCTTCTGAATTTCTCCATGTCTTAAACACTTTGATTTCTGTGTTTAGAATCTATTGCTTCTGTGTGGCTGCAGTATTTTCCCAGCGCTGACTTTGTTGGTTTTGGTTCAGTAAATTGTTTGGAGCTGAACTGATCTCTTTGCAGTGTGATGCCCGCAGTCAGAACACAGTCACATTTAGTGAGCACTTGAAGATGTAATTCAGCTCCTTGCAAAACAATTATTGTCGGGTTTATTAGGAGAATATCTCTGGGCAGGATAATCTGTCTTTGTCTTAAGGTGTTGTATACTGCATCTGAAGCTTGATGGATCGCCCGTTGCTCTGAAGTGCAATTTTAATGTAAAGTTAAATGTCTTTAGCTACATCTTCAGATTGTCAAGAGGAGATCTTGCTATAGAATATTCTGGGGGAGGCAAGGTGGGGGACGAGAATTTCTCACAAACAAGCAGCAGGGTTCTTGCTACCTGTGAATGAGCTCTTGTGGTTTGGCACCTGCTGCAGGGGAGGCTGCAGTGCAGGCAGGGCTGGTGGGACTCACATGAGCTGCCTCTCGAGGAGGGAGAAGCAGTGTGTGTCACTGAGGGTCACTGGAATGTGCAGCGTGTTTTTGTGCTGCCTGAGGCTCAGCGTCCACAGTGCCATTGCTGTCAGGGCTTGAGGATGCCTTTTTTCTTTCGTGACACACAGACTTTTGAAGGATGTTGTCACACATTGCCTATCACATAAACCACAGTACATGCCACGTATATGAAGATATTCAAACGCTCAAGTTGATCAGCCAGTAACTGCTACAACCTGGTCTTAGTTCTCAGTTCTGTTTCATCCAGTATTTTTAAACAATTCCAGTGGTTTGGTACATGTTCTGTCACAAAAAAAAAATAATCTGGAGTAGTTATTGGATGCATTCATTCAGTGATTGTTGCTCAGCACAACTTGTCTGTTCAATTAGCTAGTTCAGGGATACATGAACTGTGCCTTCTGTTGCTGCACTCCAGAACCACTGCGTGTCGTACAGCGTGTGCTATTCCCAACCACGCCGTTAATGCTGAGATGTGGGGGCTATCAGCACTGAATTCCTACTGGATTTAAAAGAACTGTTGTATAAATGCTGGCGGGTATCTGTACAATTAGAGGAAGTAACTGTCTGTAGGGGACATTTCTCAAACTCTGATATGACCCACTTAGAACATCCAGATTTGGGTAGGCACTACCAGCTGCATTTCTTACCCAACCTTTCTGTCTTGCGGTGCTCATGATGTGTAAGGCACACGGAAGGCATTGCTGTAGTCGGTCACTTGTTTCTTTTTATTTTCAAATCCATTTCTCCTCCTAATATTAGTTCTGAAGATGCTATTTTGATCTGTTTGTAAATTACTTTGTATTTTATGCATGTACTGTAACTTGATTCTCTTTTTTTTTTTTTTAGATTGATTTAAAATATATTCATCCATGATTCTAATAAAGAATTACAGGGGACAACTCAGAATGGTGTTGGGTGCACTTTTTGGGAGAAGTGGGATTTGACTTTAAAGTTTTTACTTCCTAGCAACCAGTAAACTTCTTGGAACTGGGAGGAGGCACCAAAGTGGAAGTACTCCCAGAAGAGGAACTGAAAGGGCCATGTACTGGGACCAGGCCTGCAGCTTTTGGGGGCTGATGCAGTTCATGACAATTTGGCTGTTTTGGAAAGCTTTTATGGTGTGAAGAACGAGGATTCTCTCTTGTCACATCCTTGAATAGCTTTTACAAACCTCCTCATTTTTCCACATTACCACCAGTACGGAAATCCTGCAGAATGACAGACTCCTGCCTTCTACAGCAGATTTCTTCAGCTGTTTGATCCCACCACCTTGTTGCCTTCTGCTGAAGGAGTGGTGCTGTAGGAGCCAGCTTGCTGAGCACTGTGAGTTTTGAAAGTCACCTCAAGAGCATGTGGCAGCACTGAGTCCTTCTGTCTGAACCAGTCTTTTGGGCCTTGGCATTACCAGAGTCAGAAGGTATAAAATGGGGCCAGTCTTCACTGTAGGAACTGCTCTCAGAGCACTTTGGCCAAGCAGGACTGTATTTTACAATTAAATTCATTACTGGAGCAGCCAAGCCATAAGTTTGCCAACTGGAAATGCAGGGTGAGTTTTGCTTTGCTTCCTTTTCTGATTCACTTAGCCAACAGCCTGACTCAGCTGTCACGTCAGGCTTGGATTTCTTATGGCTTTATGCAAGATGCTTTCTTCTGCAGTAAATGTGAATGCAGCAGATCCTGCTGGAGTGCAAGCCCCAGCTCTGCCCCACGCAGAGTGAGCGTGGGCACACACTTCCTCCTTCACTGCAACAAGCAGCATTGCGTTGTCCTGGGCAGCTGTGCAATGGCTGAGTGTGCTCTTAGGCAATGCAAGAACTCTTAATTATTTTCATCAGGACTTCACAAGTAAGAATCACAAAACAGGCCTTAGACAGAAATGCCTTGCAAAAACTGATTTTGTAATTATGAACTGCTGCAACAGGGAACCTGGGGTTTTCACACGATAGTTTGTAATGCCTTTGCAAGCTACTGCCTTCTACAGTGCAATCACAACTTAGCTATTAAAGCCTTTGCCTGCTGTTGTGTGCTTTGCTGACACCTTTTCCTGATGGCTGCAGGGCTGTGGCTGGTCCTGAGCTGTGGGATAAGGCTGGGCTCAGGGAACCTGGCAGAGCACTTTTGAAGAGGCAGCACAAGGTGTTGGTCTGGATGCTGACCTAATAGTATTGCTGCTGATTAATCATCTCTGTTGTAATTGGCATTCCTTCTGTGCTGAAGCATCTCTTTGCTAATAGGAAGTGACTGATTTTAACAGACACAGCTTTGGAGCCCTGAAGTGAACTGTCTGAGTTTGTGGGATCTCCTGAGTAATGCTGCAGAATTGGGTTTTCTCACCAAGAGCTTTTGCTCTCATTTACATATCTGGAAGTCCTGACATAAACAATTCGAAGCTGTTTGGTGGGTAGCTGTGGTTCCTGTGTGATGGCAGCATAAGTTCTGACACTTAAGTGGAAAGGACACAGCATTGTTCTGATGTGAAGATGCTTTTATTAAGCTAGAATTACTTACTTCATCAGTTCAAACCTGATGAGTTTCCAGGCTTAAATAGCTCATTGAGTGTGGCTTGTCAAATAAGAGGATTACACGCTGGGCTTTAGTTAACAAGATCTTTAGAAACATGAAGCACAAATATTGAAAAAGCTTCAATATGTGACTGTCTGTTGCACTGCCCCACAGTCATCAATTCCAAAGGTGTTCCTGCTGCAAATTCATGCTTGTGATTTATTGATTGGCTCCTCGGGAACAGTGTGATGCTGAGATAGCTGCAGTTTGCCTGGTCCCGGGGTCACTGCTGGTCTGTGTCCTCCTGTGCCCATCAGAAGCACTGCAAGCTGCTGGCGTCACTGCGTGCCACTGGGACAGGCTGAGAGGCATTGCGTAAACAGCAGAGAGAGTGGAGCTGTCATCAACTTGATTCTGCCTCACCAAGGTCTCGCTCAGACCTGCTGAGGTTAAACTGCTGCCAACAGGAGCTACAGGAAGAGTTGTGCAAAAGGTGCGTACTGTGCCAGCTACCATTGGTTTTAAAGCTGGGCTTTACTCAGAGAGAGCTCAAAATTGCAGTCTGAATTACATCGTCATGTTTTCTGAGAAGTCCTGCAACAGAAGGACAGCTTCTGGCTTGTGAGATGCCTGTGGGGTTTTCCATGGAGCCATAGTGGTGAGCCCCTCTGTAACCAGCACTGTCACATGGAGCACTCAACCTGAGCGTGGGCTGGGAGTTCTGCTCTGCAAACAAGTAAGTTTGAGAAAGCCACACTGAGAGAAATTGGATTTATTTTGTACAAGGTAGAATGCCTTTGCACAGTGAACAAATATATTACAAATCTGTCTTGCCTTAAAAAAGTATTGCCATTTCAGTGCCTATTTTCTAAGCTAATGCTAATAATATACAAGAAGGTACTTGCTTTGTTGTTCTTTTTTTTTTTTTTTTTTTTTTCCTTTTAAGCTTTTTACAATTTT
>VXAB01003411.1:473765-497103 GCA_013399175.1 Odontophorus gujanensis | reverse complement strand
TTTTGATTTTTTTTATAAAAAAAACTTTAAAAAAAAAAAAAAAAAAAAAAAAAAAAACCTAAGCCCCATCTCTGCTCTCCCATCTCAAACTTGACAGCAGCATACACACAGACACTGGTCAGGCTTGTGCTAGATGGCAAGGTAGGTCTCTAACCAGAGGCTTCCTCATCAAACTGCATTTCTCTTGGTATTTCTGAGGTAAGTCTTTCCATTCACGTATGCAAAATATATCCGTCCTGGCCCTACAAAATAAGTGCCTAATTACATCTCATATAAGGCTTTCCTGGAAAACGAAACTACTATTGCTGATCGGCCATCACCCCCATGCACACATGCAGCATTCATGTAAATACTTTGGAGTTATCCTGAAACATGAAAATCTGCTTCTCTGTAAGCCTGGGGGGGATCTCTGGGCTCAGCTCTGCAGTCTGCATGCCCAACTCTTGGTTTGCATGTAGGGGTTCAGAACTGGCTCTGCCATCCCAGCTGCTGCAGGGGTGCTGCGGGGGCTTGGTGCTGCCCTACCCGAGGTGCTCCAACGCCTGGTGTCACATAGAGCTGGCTCTGAGCTGCTGTCCCCACGCTGGCAGGCTCCTTGTACCAGTCCCCTAGGCCAGCAGCTTCCACTGGCGTTGAGCAGGCAGCTTGAAGTTGGCTTCATTCTCTTCTTCCATCAGACTGGCAAATGTGCAACAGAATTTTTTTAATCCTTAAGAGGCAATCAACTTGCTACTTCTGCGTTTGCCTAATGAAATTACATACTTAGAATCAATACTATTTCATGCTCAAAATCTACAAGGAACTGCTTAACGGCAAGTATTCTACTTCCTAGCTCAATAAAGGTTACAAAAAAAAACAAACCATGGTGGCTTAGTCCAAAGCTTTACCATAGGTGAACCCCTTGATAACTGTTTCACAGACAGCTGCTGAAAAAGAAGACCCATTTTCAGCTCCATGTAATGACACGTCAGGTAAAATCATCAACAGATAAAGTTGCACTACATGGTAATGCAAGTCAAGGGCGTTGTGGAGGGCATGCTGCCGGCTGAATCGTGGTGGTGTGGTTTGTCAGTGATGAAGCCAGTGTGTCCCAGTGTTGGGAAAGGAAACCTGCAGTGGCCCAGCAAGCAGGTGAAGGTGTGTCTGTCTGCACCACCCCAAAAAGCTGTGCATTTATCTAACAAAAAAAAAAGGTGCATAAGGAAAATTAAAGCATAGCTGTACCAAAATGTTTCTAGCTTGCTCAAAGTGCGGTAAGCTGGGTATGAGACTCACTGCTGAAACTTTAATCTTGACAAAGATCACTGGACATTTGCCAAGGTGTTACACATCCAAAATGGCACAGGATGTGTCTGTGTTGGTATTCCTGTACTCACGTACCCTGGTACTGAATGTAGAGATGAACAGAGCACTAATTACCAAGCATGATGTGCACGGGATGCCCATGGCAGTAAATGAGATTTCCAAACAGTGAAACAACAAGCTTTCCTGCTCTCATTCAGAAAAGTGTCCATTTCCACGACAGAGATGTGAACTTATCCCAGTGTGCTCCTGCTCACCCCTTCCTCACGGTGCATGGTTTTCTGATGCAGTTGGTAGAAATGTCTGTCTGTCTCCAGGTCCTCCTACTCGGCATGTTTATTTTACAGCAAAACCAGGGTTAGAATGCACATGGGGAGAACTTCTGCCTGGAGCATGTGGACACCTTCCAGGGGTGATGCACTCCAGTGAGACCTGGAGAAAGTTCTCATTAGTTCTTATGACCCATATTAAAAAAAAAAAAAAGTCTTTAAATAACATCATGCAGCAGCAGCTGGCCCAAGCTGATGTTTAGTTCTGTCAGGTCCTTGCAGCCTGAAGTCACGTCAGCATCCTGCAGTGCAGAAAAGGATTGTCTTCTTTTTTGCTTCCTCAAAGTTCGTGGTGCAGCACAGTGAAGTCCATCCCTTTAAGACTGCTTGTCCCAAGATGGCCCGTGCGTCGGGCTGTGCCTTACAGGGAGGAGGTCATAGTGACTAGGAATGTGACTGTTCCTAGGCAGGTCATATGGACTGTGGAGGTAACTGGCACTCCGGGCACGGGCATCTTGGAGCACGCTGATGGTGGGCTCTGGGAAAGCAAGGAGAAGTGGTTGCAGTACCCAGCAGCACTAAGCTAAGCCCCAAGAACTGTTAAGAGTTAACAGGTGTGAGGCAGCGCTCCCCACTTACCAACTTCATAGATGTTTTTGTTGGCTGTTGATGAAGTGGGCATTTCTGAATATGGGGAGTCCCTGTGACCAGGAGATTTCATTTCCACGTAGCTGCTCTCGGAGTGTTTGCATGTTAAGACGGGGGGATCTTTAATGGTGGCGTATGGGTTTTCACTGCTGTTCAGAGAACAAGTGCTGGAGCTGCACACAGATTCCTTCATATAATCTGCAAAACAAGATGGGGGTGGGACTGTTAGCTTCCTCGGGTGGGTTGCAGCTCAACCTCTGCAGGAGGGGCAGGGCAGGGAGAAGGGGCAGGGGTTAGGAAGATCCTCGAAGCATCCAGCACAGACACCCGACGCTTGTGCTCTGGGTGTGTCCAAACCATTGCATCCACAATTCTCTTTAGCAGGAAAGAAATAAAAACCTGCTCGAAACCAAAGGTTTTGCTGTGAAAGGTTCTAGCTGTCATTTACTGCAGTAGTTAACTTTTGGTGGCAATCTTTTCCCTCCATCTCCCGTTCCTAAGGAGCTCTGCTGTAACCTGCAGCCCATGCGTGTGCTGTGGGTCGGCTCCGCCCGTGGCTGTGTCCCGGGGGCATTGGGTGCGTCAAATGCCGTCTGTTTGAAAGCAAGACATTCTCAGCAGGCGTAGAACTGCATCAGCACAGCGTATGCGCTGTGTCCCCTGAGAGCTCTGATCCTGGGACTTTCCAGCACTAGGAGAATCTGGTTTGTTTGGATTCCCTTCTGCCATTAAGTCTGGGAGGAGGCGGCTCCTGCTAGCGGGGAACACTTGGGTTTCCACAGGGGGACAAGCCTCCATCTGAACCTCACTTTTGCTTTTTTTCCCCAGTGCTGTAGGCGTCTGCTGCTCCTCTCCCTGGGCTGGAAGAAGGAGATGGGGACAGAGGAGCAGGGAGAGCAAGGTTGGCACATAGTGGCACCACCGGTGTCCCCTGTTGGTGACCCTGGCTGGGTGTGCCAGCCTGCTGCGAGGTACAGCACCACCTTGCTTTAAATAATAATAATTATTAATAATAATAATAAAAAAAAACAAAAACAGAGAACAAATAGGTCTTAACATTGACATTTAAGAACGTGCCATTGCTGCTGTGTGCATCCTGCTGGGCAGTGCCATTAATTTAGAATTAGAGCGATGCAATGAAAGATGAGGCATTTTCTTGTGCTGGGTTACAGTACAAAGGCAGATCCTGGTATATATGAAATACTCCCGGAGAAATAGCGGGACTTGCAAAATAGCTGCAATCCCAGTTGCCCCCGCTATCTAGTATGGGAGACAAAAAGAGAAATTCAGGTTAAGAAATAGACAGACAACAAGATATCGCTTCTCCTACAAAAACCTCATCTCTGTGCTTCTCCTCCCCATCCTGCTAACTCACTTGCCAGGTTTGCATCACCAGTGTGACCTGGGGCTGTGTCTGTGCATGTCCCCCAGTCCCTATGGGGCTGGTGCTGAGTCAGTGCCCCAAGCAAAGGCTCAGGTCGTGTCCTGCAGCCTGCAGTGAGCCCCTGCATTTTGCTCCTCTGGTTTCAGCAATACAAACCGATCTCTGGGCTCCTCAGCTCTCAGGGTCAGGGGAGCAGCCCAGCTGGACCCATACGTGAGGGCTGGCAGGGGCCCTGGCACCACTGCAGTGTTTACGGAGTAATTAAAATTTAGAAGCTTGTTGTCTGACGTCAGCCTGGGTGAGAGCTAACAATGCCTTCACTTCACAGTGAAGCAAGCCTGGTGCACCCCAGCAACACGCAGCAGCTGGCACAGGGCTTGGCCAGCAACGTGCTCCCAGTAAAGGCTGTTTGGTGAGAGCCTCTCCTAGCAATGAAGCAACCCTGCAAGGCTTTAGTGCCTGAGGAGCTCAGGGTTACCAGCTTTTGCTATGCACGTGACTTAAATTAAGGTGCCATGCAGTCTTGGACCCGCTAGTGTTCAAAAGTGAGGAGACAGCAAAGACTAGCAGATCCTACAACCAAATAAAAATCTTTAGGCTAAAAATACCTGTACTGTACGTACTGGTCCCCAGTCTTCAGTCCCTACTGGGAAGGTTGTGCATGGAAGAACCACGTGCTTCCTGCAGTGAGCAGCCACGAGCTCCCCGAGGCGTTGGTGCAGGCACACTCACTGCTGCAGGATGTGGCCCCACCAGCACTCAGCCTGGGTACAAGATCGGGCTCCATCCAGCTCAGCTACTTTTATCTTCCTGAGCCAGAAGTAACCCCACAGAACTGACACTGCTGCTGCATCCCATGCAGGTGGGACCAGCCAAACAGCACAGGGCTCACTGCAATCCCTTGGGCTCTCCTGAGGTCTGCCTTTTCCCATAGGCAGTGCTGCCATGAGCCAATGCCCACTGAAGTAAGCAGGAGCTTTGTGTCTAGCCAGGGATTAGGCCCTTCGCTCGAATATGATATGATTTACAGAGCACCAGAGCACACTGGGTAACATTCTATACACCAGGGAGCCATTAGCCCACAGGACATCATGCACAAGCTCGCAAGGAATTTAACTCTAAAGGATGTGGCAGCCTCTGGCTTACTTTGTTATTAAGGTAATTTGGGGATAATTAAAAAGTCTGGTATCAATGTCAAATTTCATTTCATGAATTAATTTAACTCGTCTCAGATGTACTCAGCCATCCCCAGTCCAGCCACCCGGGGCCACGCGTGGCTGCTGGGCTCTGCTGTGCCCACACCATCCCCACGGCTCAGCACCCTGCCTGCTGTGGGGGATGGGGTTCCTTTGGCTTTGAGGTCCCATCTTTGAGTTGCCTGGGAACCCTGCACACACCTTTCAAGGAGACTCTATTTTTGGTGTGTACGCATCCCTCCCATGGACCGGTTTGCTCTCTTCTGCCCTGAATATCCTCTGGCATAATAATGACAAGCATCATGCCTCCTTTCATGTTCAAAGTGCTAAGGACATAGGATGGACACGGGTAAAAACATGCTGTCCTACTATTTAATCACATTTATGGCTGCTTCCATTTCCCTGGCTAACCTCATTGCTGCCAGGATAGCAGTGCTGAATGCTCTGCGTCAGGCGAGCATGGCACAGTTGTGTTCCCATACAACAAACAAACGGCCCACACTGAGCGATGCCCTGAGCCTCTGCATGCATCTGTGATCCCAGCAGCTGGGATTCTACTGGGAACTGTGCAAAGGGAACTTACTTCCCTAAAACGCCAGCACCTGAGGTCACGTTATTCCACCAGTGCATCAGCATTCACAACAAAACAAATAAACACATGATTAAAAAGGCCTCAGCTGTAAAGAACAGCTTGAAAACCGTAGCACAGCACCGGGCACCACACACAGGGAAGAAACTGCTCTCAAAGCCCACCAGCCTCTGTCACACCGTGGCACCAGGCTCGGGGCTCCCAGCCCTCTGCTGCCCTAAGAACCCATCAGCCCTTCTGACACAGCTTCTGGTCCTGAGTTCTGAATTCGTTAAGGAGACAGACGTGGAAAGAAAACAGCTCAGATCCTGGATGGTAAACACAGTATGGCACAGCAGAAAATGCATTTCACAGCTCGCTCCTGCTCTACTTTACTCTCTGTCACATGGATACATCCCCTCTGTGTCACCGTGCCCTGGGTGGGAAGTCTGACTGTGTTCATCAAAGCAGCTCTCTAACCTTGCAAATACAAGAATTTAGTTCAAACTAATCTCGAAATTAATGGTTCCATATAAAAAGAACAACTAACTTTACTACAAAGATTTTCCTTTTTTTCAGAAGCAGCTGAAATGAGCAAACTGAGTTGGATACAAATAAATAACCCTCTTCATATTTTAAATTTAGCTTTATCAAGAAAAACTTGGCCGTGGAGCATCGCCTGCTTTCAGTGCACTGTAAGGCCACGTTCTACCGAACACTACATCACCTTATTTTGCAGAGAGCAGCCACAGGTGCTCAGTGCTCCCACGCCTGGCTGCCAATGTCCCGCTCCAGCTCTATTCAGCAGCATCCCATCAGTGCACACAGGTCTTGCCCTGGTCGGAGCAGTGAGCAGGGCCTGGCTGCACGTAGAGGAGCTGCTCCCCTCAGTGCCCAGCTGACAGTGCTGGGAGCAGGCAGCCAGGCTGGGACCCAACCCGAGGACCCATGTAGGAGCAGAGCTCCGGGGCTCGCAGCACTGTGCCAAGTGTAGTTCATGCACAGAGGAATATTTTGGACGTAAATCTGGAGGACGACTGAAATCTGAAGTCACTGGGCCTTTCTACATGACTCACCCACGATCCCTTTTTAGAACAGCCCTGGAGTCAGAGCCCATTAATTGCTTCGTGCCAGTGTGACTGGTTAATGCACTGAGTGAGGTCTTTTCTCAGGCTCTGCTGTAAATCTCTCAGTGAAGGCCGCGTGGCAGGGTCAGCTATTTTCTAGATGGCTGAGAGCCTTAAGGAGCTGCAACCTAGCAGACCAGCATGCCAGCCAGCAGTGACCACCACCAGGATGCCCTGTAGGATGGCTGCGGGGTCCTGGAAGAGCTTCCCCTCCACCTGCACGCCCTGTTCCCGCAGCAAAGCCCGCCCTGCTTCCTATGCTGCTTTGCCAGGGCAGGAGCCCCCACCCCAGCAAAGACTCACATCCATAACTCAGACCCCAGACCCGGCTGGGAGCTGTGTGCCTCCAGCTGAGCCACGTGGACACACGTGGGTAACTGCTCCATCCCTCTCTGCCTCTGCACGGCCGCTCGCCCGGGCACCCAGGTCTCCTATCTCACCTCTTCTACGACACCCTTCTCAAACTCTTTGCCAGGGTGGCTGCAGGCACTGGATACCATACCTTTGAAGCTTTTTTCCATTATGTATGTGTTCTGACGTCTATCCATCCCACAAGCACCTGCATAAAAATGATATATAATGGAAAAGAAATAAATATTTATGTAAATCAGACGGCTTTGACGACTGAGCAGCATATAGTCTTTCTTCTAAATTGTACATCAAGGCCCTCGTTTAGGGAGGCTCTTAAGCACATCCTCAGCAGTAAGCATGCACTCAACCTCAGTGGGGATTCTGTGCATGCCTAAAATTATGCATATGCTTAAAAGCTTCTCTGGAGAGAGGGCTTTCCTGAAAAAGGCTACTGCTCATTATCAAGAACTGCTATCCATCAGGAGAACAGGAAAAAAAAAAAAACACCCATATATTCATTACTGAAACACTGGGTTAGATGGATAAAAGGAGCCTAAAAGTCTTTCAAATCTGAGCCTGCAAGTCATTTTACATTACTCTGTGTCTAATTTTTGGCTCACTTTTATTTGTGTAATACATTATTTAATTCACAACCTGAGACTCTAAGCTGTGGACCATCTTTCTAGATTATTTTATATGACTTTGGTTATAAATTTGCATGGTTTAACATCAGCTGTGATAACAGCAGCCAGAAAATGCAGACCTGAGTGGAGAGCTGAAAGCAAAGACTTCTGCCTTACGTGATTCCACAAGAATGTGTTGCTGCTTGCAGATGGTACAGAGGGGGGAGGGAACCTTTTCTGTTTTCACTACCGATGTTTATCCTCAATATCCATCAGTTCAAAGGAAAATCTAATGTAAGCCCTTTGAACCTTTCTAACCAAAGTCTGATATTTCTTACTGACCAGCAAAAATCAACACAAATTCAGTTGCCTTTGTGGCCAATAGAATTCCCAGTCAAGCAGTGCAGCTGTGCTGGTAAAAGAGCCCTGCAACCAGCATGTTCCAGAGGCCTCCCAGCCAGCTGTCCTTGGGGCATTAATGGGAAGTCACCCATGGTTAGAAGCACCATGAAGGCTGTGGCTTGTCCACTCTGCATATAAGAACCACTCGATCTGAGCATCCTTGTCAGATCTTCACAGAAATGCTTCCTTTGCAACCATCAAGACACTGACGGACGGGCAGCAGTGGGGAAGCAGCAGAATGGTGAGCACACGGTGGCTCAGAGGGGAAGAAGTCCACCTTCAGCACACATCACATCAGCTCCAATCCACGCTGAGTCGTGCTGGAAATGGCAGGCACTGGCTGGGCTGCTGCAGCAGCACAGGTCACTGTGCTGGGCACACACAGATGGCTGTGAGATCCCACGAGAGGGAAGGCTGCTGCAGTAACACAGGGCTGATCTGAGCAAAGCTGGCTTCTGGTTTGGAGCTGGGGAACAGCAGGACTTGCCCACAGTGAGCAGCACAATGGCACAGAGCTGCACTTGCACTCAGCTCTCACTTGCTTCAGTGCAGCTGTAGTAAAACAAGCACACGCCTGCTGGGAAAGATGCACATAGAGCTGGGATGCACTGGGATGGCTGCAGGACCCCACCAACCCTTCTCAGCTTCTTCCCTTTACATCTGCCTCTGGTCACAGCTCGTGCTTTTTGTAGCCATCTTCATGTACTCATCACATTCCTCAAGAGGTGAAGTGAATGATGGATACGTTATTCCATAAACTGCACAAGTAGTTAATGTGGAAAAAACCTAAACAAACCAGGAATCTGGAATGTAGGAAGGCTTAGGATTAAGTTTGAGGCTAAACTGTGTGCTGGGCTGAAATCAGAGTCCTGTCTGGAAATATTTTTCCATACCTCTCGGTTTAGAGAACATGCAGTCAGCTCTGAATCAGATGTTGTGGCTTTGGTCCTTGGAAGGCATGCAGCCTGACTCACTTAAGATGTGCTGCAAATCACATGTTCAGTGTCTGCATTGAGGACTACTGTTATAAAAACAACACAAAAACCATTTTTGCCTGCAGCCCACTGCATCCAACACATGAGCTAATGAGCATAACGACCTTTCCTAAGCCCAATAGGTGTTTTAAGACTTGATTTGGTTGGGATAGGAGCTGGAAGCCAGACTCCACAATTGCTTAATGTAGACTGGACTTTGGTAAGAGGAGATTAACTGTGGGGCAAATAATTCCAGTTCTGCAACAGGAGACAGCAAGGAGAAAATGCAGACAAGCCGTTCCTTGAAACTAGTAGGGCTGGACTGCATTAAGCAGCAGCAACACAAAGCAGAGGTGACAAAGCTGCCTCTCCTTGGCACCACTGAGTCTCCCAGTGCTGAGCTCTAAGCACAGAGTTAGGTCAGAAATGTGCTCATCATGAGACTCCAGCTCCATTTAACTGATAAAACTATCTCTTTGAAAGAGCCTGATAAGCCGATATTTGAAGCTCATTAGCAAGTGTGCCAGCAGTGAAAATACAGACTTTGGTCTGCTCCTCACAACTCCTGGCTGTAAAGGATGCAAACCTGGCGAGCAAAGCTCTGCAGAACAGAGGCAGAGCTCCTGCAGCCTGATGAGATCCACTGACAGCAATGTGCAGAGAGCATATCTGTGCATATGTATACTTATATATAGCACATACGCATAGACTTGCATATGCATACCTAAGACTCATTTTTTCTACACGATTTTGTGCTCTGTTGCTAGTACAGGGAACACAGGATGACAGAGACCAGAGCAGCACTGGGTCCTCAGTTGCTCCTTTGGCCCCAAGCTCACTCACTGCTCTCACTCTCTCTCCCTTTTCCTCTGCAAGTAAAGTCTCAAGGGATGACCCCTGGCTCAGCGAAGGCCAGTGATGCAAACTGGACAATCAGAAGGTGTTTGCCCAAGCTGTAAAACTGCAGCCTATGAGAGGGAAGAGCAAAAAGGGGTTAATTAAAGCACTTCCATCCCCTTTAGCTGTGAGACTGCCCTTACACAGCCAAATGGAAAGCACACAGCATTTCCACACACCATTCCTTTGGCCCTCTTACACACAGATATAGAAGCATTGCTTGGAAATGAGGCACTACAGTGCCAAGCACACAGAGAAGAGCACAATATCACCTCTCAGCTGATCAGTAGCTGTCTGTTGTTGCACCAAACAGGCTCCCAGCTTCTCCTGAGCAAGGCAGTGTCTTCTCCTTGGGAGCAGCAGCTCTCCCTGAGCTGTGAGATCAAAGGGAAGCCCAGGTCCAGTGTGGTTTTGAGAAGCAAGGTTTTCCCCATCAGAGGAGTCCCTGTGTCCTTAAACACAGCATGAGCACAGCTGTGTCCTCCAGAAAGTGATCATACGAGGGAGCTCGAGGTACAGAAGGTGCCATCCTGTGCAGGTCGTGGCTGCACCCAGCTCTGAGCACAGCATTCAATCAGAAATGCATTTCAGAGGTAAAAAAAAAAAAAAACCAAACACCTATTTTAACCAAATTCAGCAATGCACAGTGCCTGCCTACTATTCCAACATGTGATCCAGAGCATCTGTGCAGTAAAAGCTGACGGTGGGGTGAGCTCTTGGTACATCCGTACACAATGTGGCTCAAAGCTGCCAAGATCTTCTGTTTGACTTCATCAGGCTTCTCTTACGTTTGGAATTACAAACACTGAATATAAGTTTTTTCACCCTCTTCTGAAAAATTACACATATAAACAGAATCTGCCATTTCTATTGCGCAGAAGCGGCTCCACAAGATGGAAATGCATTTTACAGTTTCATGCATGAAAACCATGAAATAGTTTTGTTCTGAACAAGAACTCAGTGCTATGAAATGTAGCACAAGCAAACAAATTTTGATACTAAAAGGAAAACAATCTCATTTTTATCAACAAATGAAAAGCAGACACTCCTGGGAAGAAAAAAAAGTTAAAAAAAGAGTATCAAAATAAAATACTTGAATTCCAAAATGTCGTGGAAAAAATTATCTCTTGCTGGAGATCACTCAACTGTTTATCACTTCTATGTCACTCTTACTGCAAGAGCATTTAGCATCACATCTGCTATTGAAAAAGCCCAGGAACGAAGGACAAACGTGGCATCCATGGAGTGCAGGACACAGCAAGATAAAGATAAATAAAGGCAGTGAGAGGAGCAGGAAGATGGCAAAAGAAAAACTGAATTGAGGAACACGTGGAAGTCCCCATCATCCCCCAGCTCTCCATGCTACATACAGATATGCACAGCAGCGTTCTGCAGACTATTGTAAAGAAGATATTAATGATGGACAGCAATGGAAAAGGCTTTGCATTGAAGCTCGACAGCTTTGTGATTCTCCTGATGCAGGGAAGAGCAGATCTCTGGAGCAGGGCACGGTGAGTGGCCACAGAGCACTGACACGATGTGGTGAACTCATGTGAGTGCCTTTGTCATGTGAGCTGAGATAGCTGGCCTTAAAAATCCCATAACACCATTTAATCCTGTATTTTCCCCTCACACTGTGCATCCCCAGTAAGATATTAGCAAGCAGTAAAGGAGAGGGTGAGAGGAGTAAATATCAACTCTGCTTTCCCAATCTGTGGTTTGTGGTAAAGAAAACGATGTTCAAATCTCAGTTTTTTAGTACTGGTAATTCTGGCAGTGAAATAAAGACAACACCAGTATTTTTCATCATTGTCAATGTCCTTACGAATGGCTGATTGGGTTTGGAGTTGCTCTGAAGTCTACTACAGCGATAATATGGTTTAAAAATTACTGACCTAGTTCATTCAGATAGCTGTAGGGTCTCCAGTCTGCAGTTTCTCTGTCAAGGGTTTTGTTACTCAGCTGTTCAAAAAGTATGATAACGAGTTAACGCTGAAATAAACACACAGTTCCCACCCAAGACTTCAGTGCACTGATGTCACGAATCTAAATGGGAGATGGAAGTTACCCTGTGGCCTCACCAGAAGGTCAGATCCTTATCTGTATGAAGTTCGACGGTTCACTAGCATTAGGGAAAATCACAAAGGAAAGTCACTTCACCAAGCAATGAACACAGCATGCTGGAAAACACAGGGCTTCCCCGAGGAGCTGCTGATCACACAGGTGCCTGTGCACATGGAGCAACATGCAGAAAACCCCAGAACAACAGATGGAGATGGATGCACCAAACCTCTAACATGCAGACAGGTGCTGGGACTGTAATACATCCACGTATTCAGTTCCAAAAGAAACAATGGCCAGCAGATTCCTCTCAATTCAAGGAAAATAACAGTGGCACAGCCTGTGCCCAGCCAGGCAGGACAGGCATGGCTGCTGCAGGGCTCAGGACGTGTCAGTATGGCCTTGATTTTCCTGCAGGAGTCTCACTTGAGGTCACGCTTAAACACAATGCCAAGGGCACCAAGTCCCAGCAACATGGGGCTGTGAATCCCTGCAGCTGCCATGTTCCACCTTGAAATCTTTCCCTTAAAAGCCACCTCTGTGAAACCACAGCTCAGTAGCACCAATTCTAGGGCAGATCCCATCCCTCTCCTGAAGAGCTGAAGTCACAAAGCCCTCATTGCTTTCCACAGCATTTCATTTTTCCTGATCTCTCAGGAATTTCTGCTTAGCTTTCATATCAGGCCTTAAGACCCGGGACAAAAAAATACTGCTGATACGTTGATGTCCACTGCGAGATGATATCCCAGCTGGCACCCAGCACCCACAGCTGCCCCCACCTGCACGGCCCTGTTTGCAGCCACCCCAGAGCAGGGCAATGTGCTGTGGTGCACGAGGAGAAATGGCTGCTGTCAGACAGTGACATGCTGAGGACCTCCCAGTAAACTCCTCCATAAAAGCTGAGGGGCACTGGGATCTGCAGGCCCTGCTCAGCCCTACCAGCAAGGATTTGCTGAGGAAGAACCTGCAAAGCCCAGCAGCCTCTCCTTTATCACTAGGGAAAGCATCTGCTAATGCTCCACCCCACCAGGAACACTACGTTTAGGATGACACTACAATGACACTATATCTATATACACATATATACGTATTACAAACTGCATATTGACATTTAGAAGCTTCTATCCTATCTCAGAAACTGGGTTTCATTAGCAGGAAGATATCTAACAGCCTAAGGCAAAAGCCTGCCCCCATTGCCTGCATCCTGCTGATTGAATTCAGGATGCAGAAAGTGGCCTGATGCAATTTTACACCAGGTGTAATACACACAGAGTTGCACGAACACAGCAGATACCACTGCACAGCACAGACACAGGAGACAGCACAGACAGATGGGGTGAATGCACACACACACAGCGTGTTGGGTCTCTATGAGCAAGTGAGCAGTGTTTTGAGAGCTATTCAGCTGAAACTTTTGCAGTTTTGTTGTCTGGAAAGCGCACAGCTGTCCTTTGTGAAGCATATAACTGTGGACAGACTGCCCTGCAGCCAGGACAAAGGTTCAGGACACACAGCAGGATGAACACACCAGCCACACACACATATATATCTGCACACACAACGAAGGATCCCCCCCCAGCCCACGGGATGTGAACAGCACACAGCTCAGTGCCACCCAAAGACAGGCTCCATTGGCAGGGACACAGCTGCTGGGCCCCTGGGCACTGTGTGGGAGCAAAGGCAGATGGTCACAGCAGGACCCTCAGCCACATGCTTGAATCTCACAGCAAACATCCCAGTACAGCATCCTGCAGCCCTCCTGCAAGGATGGCAGCAGGGACACGGATGGGTGGGCACAGCCAGCAGCAGTCACAGGGGAAGAAACCAGCCCTGAGCTCAGCCAGGACAAAGCCCAGAGCCACACAGAAAGCACTGCCTGCCCTCAGCTACACAGCCCACAGCTTTTCCTCTTGGCTTTGAAACTTGCAGCAATCACACGAATGCTGATTTCCATTCCAGCTGCACCACTTAGATCACGTTTATTAAAGTCTTCAAGTTTCTATTAAAAGCCTTGTTTGCACAGGGTTCATAAATCAGCTCACAAATCCAGAATTGAGCATGAAGAGCTATGGGCCTGAATTGATTTTTTTTTAATGAAATGATCTGGGGACACTTCTAAGTTTTTCAGAACGCAGTAATTATGAAGAAATGTGATTATAGCTGACTCTTTGTGCTACTATCAGTTCTTAGCACGCTGTAATTTGCAAACATTTTTTCCTAAGATGGAAGATACTTCAATTTGTGAACCAAAATTACTTTTCTAGAGGAAAAAAAAAACATTTCATAGCCAATCTGCCCGCTAAAAACCCAAGCATGTAATTTTAGCAGCTTGGTCAAAACTCCCTCACGCCTTGCAACTCTTCCTTTAGATCAACAAGATACTTACACGAGTAAAGCAGAGTTGTTATCAGTGCATCCGAGCTGGCTGGATAGCTCACAGAGGAGAGCTGAGCACCCACTGTCCATGCTGAAGTTTTCTAAGGATTCTACAGTAATTAAGCACGTAAGTGCTGGCACTAACCCCATCATACCTTTATCCTCCCCAGAAGCAGCTGGTGTAAGTGCTTCCATCAGCTGCCCCAGTGATTGGCTGCAGGTGTCCAGGTTTCTCAGCTTTGGAGGGCCTTCCTGAGCACTGTGTGTGCAGTCTTCTTTCCCTGGGTGGGTTTCAGTCGGAGCTTTGCAATGCTTTTGGTGGCTGAATTCATTACCAGCTGGGTGATTTCCAATCAGACCATTTCCAGCAACCTCTGTTTTGCTATTTCCAATTTGATGCGAAGTCTTTGGTAGAATTGAGAATTTCCTTCCATAGATGTGAATCTGCTGGCTCTAAAAATTCCGCTCAGGACACCTAACAGCAATTGATTTTTTTGATGTTCATAGAAATCAGCAACACCTGTGCTCTGGCTGCAATGTCATTCTCATTTGGTGGGGAGCAAGGGTGGAATTAAGAGCTCTGCGAAGTACTGAGGTGAGCATGCCCCATTTGCTCTCATCTTGCTGCATATGGAGGTGTGGTTTTTTTCCCCTACACACTTTTGCAGCATTTTGAAGTGACACATATTGCTATGCTCATGAACAGCCTCCATCCCTGAACACCAAGGTGGCCTGGCAGCACCGAGCTGTTCTGGGAGGACATAGGTATGAGGACACAAGTGCATATTTCTACTTCTCTGCTTTGGAATATTTTGGAGCAGTGTTTCTGCAGTACAGTTTTACTTGGATTCATGTATCGTAGTCCTTGGAGATCCTCAGCATCACTGCCATGTGCTGCTGCACGAGCCATAGAATCGCTAAGGTTAGAAAAGACCTCTGAGATCCCCAAGCCCACCCCCACCGTACCCCCTGCCCACATCCCTCAGTGCCACATCCTCACAGCTCTGGAAACCCCAGGGACAGTGACCCCACTGCCCTTGGGCAGCCTGTGTGGGTGCAGCACTGCTCTTTCTAAGAAATGTTTCCTAATATCCAACCTGAACCTCCTCTGGTGCAACTTAAGGCCCTTTTACCTCTTGTCCTATCTACACAGGGATGCAGGAGCCTCTCCTGCACAGCCTGGCCCCGCAGCTCCTCACCAGGTGTTAGGGAAGGGCTTTGGTCACTGGGCACCTGAGTCTGGCTGCCTTTCACTGCAGACATCCTGGCACACAATCACTTAGAGAGCAGATCAAGCTCCATTTTAACAGATTCCTTTGTCCCATTAGCTGCTACTGGGAAGCTGTTCCAAAATCTCACTGATCTGATGTTAGAAATCCTCACTCCCAGCCTCGATGCATTCATAGCCAGTTGATCCTCGTTTGTTCTTGTGCCAGCTCTGCTATCTAACTTAAATAGCTCTTCTCCCTCCTACTGTTTACCCTGACGTATTTATAGATGGCAATCGCGCTCCCTCTCAGCATTCATTTTGCTAGATAAAAGAAGTCTCTCTTCGTACACTCCCCCATATCCTCCCACTTGCTTTTGCCTGCATACGTTCCAGCACCAGCACTCCCCTGCACACACAGGGAGGACTCCATCACCTCTGCTCCTACCTGTCTCAGCAGCTTTAAGTTTTACCGTAAGGACGTGGGCAGCACCGCGAGCAGTGGCCAACTGCCTGCCTGGCAGAGGGGAAATGGAGGTGAGACCCTCCCAGCCTAGAGGGGATGTGCAGGGTGCCCTGCTGCTTTGCTGAGCCAGGGGAGGGCAGCAGGATGGAAAGCAGAAATGTGGTCCTCTGAGCCCAGGATAGCACAGCCAGGACTCTGCCTCGGCACTTCAGAGGATTCCTCTGCCATTTTTTTTTTTTCATTTTGCATTTGTGCTGGTTCCTGTGTGACTCCAGCTGGTGCTGGAAAGAAATGAATCCTCCAAGTACGACTTGTGCACGTTTCCCTGCAGAAAGTGGAAATGGCACCAGACAAACTGATTAGGAAATGAAACTCGTTACTGCAGCCATTAGGGGCTTTATATGCTCTTTTGTCTTACTTGGCTGGAGAACAGCATAGACAGGAGCTGCATATTTTTGGCCATCCTCAGCTACTCAGCACTGCAAAGCTTTCTCATGAATAAGTTAGATGCTGGGGGACGTACAGCAAAAGTCAGGGCATATATTTTGATAAGTGCCCTAAAAATACCAGACCCATTTTTTTCCTTCTTTTTCAATGCCAAGACAACCTGCTGATCAACTACAGAGAGGCAGCAGTGCCACAAGGTGGGCAGCTTTCACGCTTGTCCAAGTGCACCACTGGGCTTCATAGGTCTTTGGCAGCTAAATATTTGAAGTTGCTACGTGATCAGATAGCGCTGCAGGCTGGGAAATTGAGATAGGTGCTTGCTTTGACCTTTTCTGCCTTCACTGAAATTACTGCAGTAGGATTAGTGGTCCAACTCTGCACTCATGGTGTTCATCCTGAATCTGACATTATGAGCATTGGCACTTCCAACTTGGGGAGCAAAACTGCACGAAGCAAGGGGACCATCTACCTCGGAAAAGGTATTTACACATCTGTCTAAACTTTTCCCTGTGAAATCTCTAAAGTCAGCTTTCTTATTACATTTCAATGAGACTGTTTTTTTCAAACTGAGAAATATCCAACAGGAGCACATGAGGAAATATTTTTGTATGCTCTGTTTCATTACACGGTGTCCTTTTGGCATCAGTTTTGTTCTCGTTTCTTCCCAGTGACCACAGCTAGGTTTGGGTTGAGCCAATGGAGCCAGCAAGCACCGTAATTTTTAAAGCTGACAGCCTCAGTGAAGTCAGTCACATTTCCTTTTTTCTTTTTCTTCTGCTCCCTACCCTTTGCCCCACCTTGGCTTATTAGGTCTCCAAAGGAAGAGCCTTACTATTTACCACATCTCAGTCTATTGCTGAAGTGGTGAATCCAATGTAGCCCATGAGTGGTCCCAGGGAATCAATAGCAACATGCAGTGAGTAATGTCCTTCTGGATGTCTGAGAGTTCCAATCTGAAGAGCTGTGCTGAGAGCACGAAGGGACAGCACAGCTCTGAGCACCCTGGATGAGAGCAGTGCTCACCCCCAGCACCCTCCTGCATCTGTCTTTGTGCCAGCAGCAAATCTGTGCGTCTGCTGATTTGGGGAACGATGATGTAGCCAAGTTAGACTCCTGACTCAACGCTTCATTGATTTACTTTCATTATATTAATGAAGAATCACAATTATCTGGTCCTTTATCTTTTCTGAGGAGCAAACGTAGCCTATAGTTGCTTAGGCAGCAAGGCTTATTGACCACGTGCTGATGCTCCTGTCACAGGGCAGAGATTACACAGGCACACACAGGGGAAGGCAGACCCTGCTGTGTCCCTCTGAGCTGCCACGACAGGAGCTGCTACGATGTTTTAAACAGTGCCAGCAGGCACCAGGATCCAACAGGCAGTGCTTTGCTTTATTTCCTTGAACTGATAAGGACAGTGCTGCAGCGGGGTGGGATCATATCTACCTTACTGGAGCTGTTCCCATCCAGATTACGGGGAAAGAAGCGTGAAGTCACACCGCACGAGAGAGTGTGGTAGCTCGGGTTGGAAAAACAATGCACGCTGCTGCTACCTTGAGATACATCTGGGAAGAAAACAACCATCACAAACACTTTGGAAGCTGTAACGATTCTTCAGAAACTGAAAACACACGACAGACAGTGAAGTCGAGAAACCAGAGGAGAGCTCTGTTAGAGAGGGGCCTCCAGATGGGATGTATTCTGCAAACCACAGTGAGAAGCTTTGGACTATTAGCATCAAAGAGAAGATAAAAAGCAATGTAAATATCTGGCACAGCGCTGTCCTTGTGAAGATCTTAACAAAAAGAAAGGAACAACAATTCCTGACAATCCCACCTGTGTTGTGGGAAGGGAAGAAATGCAGAGCTCAGGGAATGGATGGTCTACAGCAGTTTCTTCCCTGGTTTAAGGGCGTGTAGGTGCCACTGGTGGTGATAGCCCTTCTAGTTGTGGGACAGAATTTTTTGTTCCAGGAAAGGTTGGGGGTGTAACAAATCAAGGTGCTGTACCAAGAAATCAAACACTTTGTGCAGCTTGTTGTGCAAAGGCTCAGAGAAAAAAAGCTCTGGCACTGAAAGGCAAAGTTGGGCAGTTACACTGTGATACACACACCTCCTGATCCATTTCCTTTCTTCAACTCAGCGACACAATTCCCAAACAAAACAATGTACCAGGAAACACACTGCATATTTCCACAGCTGCCAAGCTGGCTTCAGCGCGACAGCAAATGGGCACGTGTTTCAAAGCTGCACCAGGACAAAGAGTGACAAATCCAAACCGTTCAAACCATGTTATCACCACACCCTGTAAGAAGTAAATACGTGGGTTAGTTTCTATGAGCAGGGGTTAGATGGCAGGCAGGAGGTCAGGCCCAGAAAGGCCCACAGATGCTGAGTGCTGCCCGTGCCCAGCACTGTGGGGAGTGGAGCTGGTGGGGAAGGGCACTGCCTGCAGGAGCTGCCTCCCTCACCCTCTGCTCCTCTCATTCTGCATTTGCGTTCCTGTGGCTGTGCATTTCGCTTTGCTGACATCTTGTGGAGATCTCGATTTAGCTTAATTTACTGTGAAATATCCCGTTTCAGATAAGAGGTTTTACCTGCAGGGTGTCTATTACAGAAGTGCAGTGGCACAAAGCCTGGGGAGGGACCTGCACGTGCACATCTGACCCCACATCTTCTGCCTGTCAAAACACGCAGCTCAATTTTTGAGGTCATCGCAGAACCTTTTGGTCCCAGCTGTGTGCTGAGGATATTGCCAACAAAGGCCCTCAGATCAGCACGTGCTTCCAGGGCTAAGGCATTTTCACGTGGCCACTGCAATAACTTTCCACCCAGTGCAGCAGCTGGGGAGATGAGACGGCCTGCTGAGACTCTGCCACCTCCCTGAGCTATAACCCCGTGATATTTGCAGTAGTTACACACAAACAGCTGCTGCTGTAAATGAGAGCTGGGTCTGAGACCCAAACACGGCCGTCAGTGCATACCCACTGCTGACACAGTGCTTGCACAGCCCTGGACCTGTGCACGAGGGAGCACAGCTCCAGCCCATGTTTTTCTGCTCTGCAGGTGAGCGTTTGTGCCTGAGCTCTCACTGCTGCCTTCACCTTCCCTTATCTGTGTGCTCTCTCTCAGCTGCAAGGATCAGCCTGAAGAGAAAGAGGTCTGGCTCGCTGCTCTGCTGCCTGATAAGAGGTGCACACCGACGCTGCTGAGAGGCAGCTGACGCCTTACAAGTTCACACCCAGCTTATCTGGCCATAGTGCCTTGTGCACCCGAGATGAGCTGAAGGAAAAGTCTCCCAGACTGCCCTGCTACTTAGCACAGTGCTGAATTAATGAATCTGAGCTCGTACACAAGTCTGCATCACCAGAAATCTTGTCTTCCTTCATTGCATGCAGCCCCATATACTCAGAATTACTCCTTCTACACAGTTCCATTTGGCTGATACTTAAGTACCCACACAGGTTGATTTACCTTGATAGCACAGTCCATTTTCTACACATTTATTCATGAAGCTCTTACGACCGCTGCCTAGAAATACATCAAATTCAAATCTAATGCTATCCCAGTTAAAAAAAAAAAAAAGGAAAAAAGCCTCTTCCCAAGGATGAGAATTTTATTCTACTCTGAACAGTGCATAGACTTAAATGGCTAAAATAAAAAATAAAAACAAAAAAAGAAAAAGAAGAACAACAATTTAAATTAAAACAAAACAAATCTGACCCAAAGTTTATGTCAGTGTTAGCATGGAGAGATCTGTCCTGCACTGGGCCCCATGGAAGCACAGTCCTGCTGTGAGCCCCAGGCTGTGCAGTGCTGGAAGGCCCAGACACATGGATGGGGCCAGGACACTCCATCCCTATAAGGACCATGAGCCAGGGCTGTGCAGGACACGAAGAGCAATGAGCCATGGCCTGCAGCAGGAGCAGGACAGGGGTGTGGAAAAGGGGAGTGAGCACTCTGCAGTAAACAGAAAAACAGAGAGTTCAAGCTACAAAATGGCATTGCTTTTTTTTCCTCTCAGTTGTTTTTTTTTGTGTGGATCTTCTTCACTCACAGGCAATGTCAGTGGGGTGGTTGGAAGCTCGAGATGCTGTGTTTGTATGAGCTCTGCTTGGTTTTTGGCTTCAGCGTAGGAAATACCCCTATCATAGTCTGTTATGACTCTGAGAAGACTTCCAGTGTCACTTCAACTCATAACCATGTCTTTGTGCAAGTCCCGAGAAGAAATCTCTGCTGCTCTCCAGCACTGCTGCATAATTTTCCCTTCTGTCCCTATGTCCTTGAGTTAACGATCCATACTTTAAAATCCTCTGTTGGAAGCAATATATCGTGTGCATGCTGGGAGCACCGCTCTGCTTTCAGGCTTCCTGGGCACAGCCTGCTCTGAGATCCACTGCTGTGGGTCGGCTTCCCAACATGGGCAGATCTCCTTCCCACCAGAGAAGCACTGGAAGTGTTTATCCCCAAATACTGAATGGTTGGAGGGCTGCCCAGGGGGTTTTCTTTCCTATAGTTTCTCTCACACATATGCACGCGCTACCAGCATCTTAAGAGCTAAAGACACAAAGACCCAAAACACCCTACAGGCATAAATTAATGTGCTGGGGGGAGATTACAGCCTCCAGGAGCTAATGATCTGCACATACGATTCTCTATGACAATGACACCACCACCTAAACAACAGCAAAGCAGCAGAATAACAGTGATGGTGGGTTGGGTGAACCGCAGACCCACATCTGATTCTGCAGTCCCTGCTCAGGAGGAATTCCTGCCATAGGTTTTCAAAAGATTATATTCACTGCATGAGTGCATCTACAGAGCATCTGTCCTTAATCCCACACACGAGACTTCAGGCAAAAACCTCTGATATGTCCATGTAATGCTGCTACTCTCCTTCAGTGTCCTCTGCAATGCACATATGCACTCACAAACACGCATGTTCTTGCCATCCAGCTGTGCTACAGGTCTCTGTTTCTTATCTGTGATCTTCTCTCAGTTTTCATCTGATTTTCTGCTCTATGGAAGTGAAAGGCTGAAAACAGCACTAGTAAGCCCAAAGCTGGGAAGGTTCCTGATGGGTAGGAAGTTTCTGTAGAAGCCCCTGCAGGAGCATCGGAATTTGGCAAGGAGTTTGTGCAGGATTTGTAAACCTCCTCCTGAAAGATGAAAACATGAAACAATGCTGATCCCTGCCGACATGTTATAATGAGATGAAGCAGCATGATTTCTAACTGCTTAGTCTTCCTCTGCAAGAAACATTTGTCTGTCAAGGGGGAGGCAGGAGTTGATGGCTGACTCCACTCAGCTGCAGCTTCCTGAGCAACAAAATTTCTATTGCTACACGGATCGCACAGAGCAAGACAAAAGGAAAGGCCCAGCTCCAGCACACCCATCACTGAATGAGATGGACAGGATGGAAGCAGTAGCAGTTTCCTTTTAGGGAACATAGTGCTTCAGCTCTTTTACAAACTGAGCTGATACGGAGTAGCAATGCCACAAGAGCAAGAATGAAATGCACTGCCATGTCCAGAGACCAGAAGAGATCCCAGGTGCAGTGGAGCTGCAGGATGCGATCCCTCAGACATCTGTGGTGCATCCAGGAACTCATCCATCACCAAAGTATTCTTTGCTTAAGTGTTGTGTGGCAGCAGGAGCACCTGGAAGGAATGTGAAGGACATCATGCAGGGAGGTGCAGTGCCTACAAAGGCATAACCTGCAAGGATTGTGCTGGGCTACCAGCACCTTGAAATGCAAAGACTTTGTAGCTGAGGAGGAAAGTCATCTGTCTATCTTCACTCTGAAGGGTGAGAGAATCCTTTCACAGCATTGCCTTTCTTCAGACTTCTTGCAGAGTGTGAGACTGGGATGCCATCAGACCAACTGGGAAATCTCCATTCATGGTAAAATATGGAGAGAAAACAACACTGTCTGGAAGGAGAAACTCAATTACTGCAGTCAGGAACTCCCAACCTCAGCAATAATCCTTATTTTCAAATTTGTAAGTTGTGCCTCTTCAACACGCTGGGTTACACATCCATTGACTAGAAAAGCTCACAAATAAATTAGGTGGAACAGGTTTTGTAAATAAATGGATAAAGTGTCGATGTGAACGAAATGGATGGCTGAAAAGTTCAGAACAATTTTCCGTGCCAGCAGCTGTGCTCTGCTCTCTTGGAACTCAGAGCCCCACTGCTGCTGAGATGTGCCACAGTTATCTTTTGCATGTTCGTGGTCTGGCTCTTCAAACGATGTAGAAGTGACAAATTTTGGGCCAAAACATGCTGGCAGCAAGCTAAGGATCAGATGAGCCCTCTCTGGCACTCTTTCCATAAATCTCTTACACAAATGGGCAGCTTAAGCAAGAGCCTGCAAAGCTAAAATTCAAAGCAATGAGAGGAGGTACAACGCTGATATTTTTTTTCTCCCATCTTGAAGCTATGAGAAGAAGGAATGTTCCAGTATAAGTCTGAGAGATCTAAAAAGGAGTTTAGGCAGCAGCGTTCGGCAGACAGTAACATCTGCTTGATGGGAGAGGCTCCTTCCAGGAGCACCCAGGGCAGAGAGGGGCAGAACACAGCCATGCCACTCCAGGGCAGCACAGAGGATGAACCAGAGGCCAGAGGCCAGGCCTCGTGCACCCCAGCTAGAAAGCAGAAAGGAAAAAGGCAAAGCAGGGATGAGAAAGCAGAGGTGTTGGGTCAACCTCTGCTGCTTCAGAAGCTGGGATTTACTGGGACTTACAACTCCAGCCTTGCAGTCATCCAAAGGGAGGTGCAGCAAAGAGTGGAACAGAGGACAGCAAGCCCTGAGCAGATCCCCACTGGGGACAGGTTGGAGGAAACTGGAAGGAAGCAAAGCCACCTCCTACCTGGCTTCCTACCTGAGTTTGGCCACTGAGGAATGAAGAATGACAGCAGTGAAGAGGAGATAACGTCCTCCAAAGTTTAGCCAATCTGTTAAGATAATCTGATCTCCAGACCAGTAACAGGAGACAGAAAGAAGCAATAAATCAGTACGACTGTTTTTCTTTTCTTTTT